>OZ007516.1:3336166-3492140 GCA_963931865.1 Axinella damicornis | reverse complement strand
ACACAGCTGACGCGTAGGCAGGACATAGGCAACCAATTGCAAGCAAAGCTACATACTTACCTTCTTTCCGGATCTGGCAGCAGTAGGCTCGCTCTTCTGCTCCTCTACCTCATCCCCCCGCTCTCCTCCCCCTTCCTGCTCAGGATCACCAGCCGCTCTCTCCAACTCCTCCTCCGGACCTGAACTACCTTCTGCCATTTTTTGGAATCCACGGCCACGTGGTTTATCCTTTGCTGTCACGTGACTCACGGGTGTGGGTGTGGCCGGCCTGCTGGATATACCGAGCTGAGAGAGCAGCGTTTTACAAACTGTCTCAGCTGTGCTGCAAGACCCTGTTCGCATTGCTTAATCTTAGGAAGGCAACGAGTTACTTGCAATTCGTTCTTGTGGATCAGATCGTACGGCGTCGTGTTTCTATGGCAACCATCCCAGAAGTGCAGCTGAATGCCATCGAGCGGAAGAACCTGCTCAAAGCGGCGGAACACCTGTACAAAGCTACACACTGTAAGATATAATATCTCACTTCAATACTGGCCACAGCACCAAGTAGATAAGATAGTATAGTCCCCATGAATGGCTGGTTGGAAACTTGTTGCCATAGCAACTGCTCACATACCTGTAGTACCATAGTACCTTGAAAGTATATTAGTACATGTAATAGTCAATCATAATGCTCTGTAAACACTGCTCTCTATGTACACTTAAGCATCCCAATTTTGTCATTCAAATACTGCTGTAAGTGCAGCATTACATCTCTGTCCATCATCGAGAAAAAGATTCCTCCTGTAGATACTTAGTGGTGCAATAATACAGATTGCGACATTGAGGCTGTAATCACATACATAACTGCTCTGTACAGACACGTAGTAACGTGGAAGTAATTTGCTCACATGAACGATACTCTTCAGGATCCATTGAAAGCGCAAAGCAGCCTTCTCCCATGGAGAAAGCAGTAGAACGACTTTTGTGTTACATCATACAGTACAAATGACAGCACACATGACCTTGTCTTACCCCTCCCCCCTCCCCCTGGCTGTGTAGAGTGATTTTTTATGTCCACGATTCTCATCAGCACTAGTGTAATGGTCATACAATCCTTCCTTTGCCCTAGTCTCACAAAAGGAGGTGGAGTGTCTGCTTGTACGTCTACCGAGGGCTCACACAGGACCGCATTGACCGGGTGAAATTCGAGACTTGCTGCATGACCATTTTGCCATGAGTGAATGACTTCTTCATGGACAGAGGTAAGAAATGAAAGGTCACCTTTACTGGCCTACTTGTGCATGGGATATTCTCGATCCCAGACCCAAACCAGCCCCACACAGAGCTCTGCATATGGTCAGGGGATGAGACTCTACATGGGAGGGAATATTGAGCAGTTTGCCTTTGTTATAATCATGCTACTGTGCTCAGCAATAGTCGTAGCAAATTAAATTTTTGACAATGACAGTATACTTGGCATACAAAATCTAATGTTGCTAATCTCTCACCTATATAGACATATGTATCCTCTAACTAAATAAGTCCTTTTTGAGGGTTATAGCTAAAAGAAATAGGCTAAACCAGCCATTTCAAATTAGTCTGAGAGAGGCAATTAACATTTCTGTTTGGTTTCCGATTTGGTTTGATTAACTAAAACACTGTACTGAAAGGGCATTTGCTACTGCAACAAATGCTCCTCTTTCTTTGGCCAACCTCATGGAATAACTTTGTCCATTTTCCGTGCAGTGTATCGTTCGTTTGACAAGGACAGCGATGGTTTTCTCAGCCAGGAGGAGTGGGTGGTGGGGATGTCTGTGTTCCTACGAGGGACCATCGACGAGAAGATGGAATGTGAGTGTATGACATTTGGTGGTGGTGGTGGTGGGGGGGGGGGGGGGGGGGGGGGGGGGCAGTTTGTCCATCACGGAAAATGTTTTTACTCTCTTGTATGCTGGCCTTGGCCCCACGCTCTCTCCTCAAAATACGGGGAAGAGGGAGAGCTTGAAAACTGAGGTTACTTGCATACTGGTACCACTCCAACACAGGCTTACACCTAGCCTCGTACCCAGGCCTTCAAATCGCGGGGGAAGGCCTGGTATACACTGTTTGGGCATTCGCGTTTAATTTAAATGTGAATATTACGTCAATTTTAATTGTGACATTTGCGAATGGGTTGGGCCTTAACCGATGACGTTTGCGTAAATACACCCGCGTACGCGTGCATGAGAGCGATCAAAGGGCTCACAACAAGCACACCACAGCTCTTTCCACTGTCTACAAGTCTCTTCTTGTAGCTAGTCCATGAGGAAAGGGGAGCGCTTGGTAGCACAGGCTCTTGCCATAGCCAGTAGGTAGCTAGCCACACGAACACGTTGCTGCTTAGTACACAGCTCTCATGGAAGAGCACTGCTCTTCTTTCACAGTCATCCGTGTCCTTTCTCAGCCTTCACAAAGCATAGGAAAGAGCCTCAGAGAAACTACTACCACCGGAACTTTTGCACGCCGTGATTGCTACTCGTCATTCGTTGCGGTTCTTCTAGGAATGTAAACGTAGACGTCATTCGACATCATCGTTTCACGGAAGAATACCGAGATATCGATATCCTATTTTCCAAGATTTTGGGGGAAATTAAGCGCATGCGCAAACAATGTATACCAGGCCTTCCCCCCCGCGATTTGAAGGCCTGGGGTACGAGGCTAGCTTACACCCACCCCCCCCCCCCCCCCCCCCCCCCCCCCCCATCCCCCCCGCACACACACACACACACACAAACACACCACTAACCCCCCCAAAATTCCCCTCTTTCTGCACAGACTGTTTCAACATCTATGATTTGAACAGTGACGGCTACATATCTCGTTGAGGAGATGTTCCAGATGCTGAAGACAACAATTGTAAAGCAACCAACGGAAGAAGACCAGAGGAGGGGATAAAGGATCTTGTGGAGATCATGGTCAAGAAAATGGTGAGCTGGGAGAATGGTGGAGGAGAGGGGTGTGTCTCTGTGGGTTGAAAGTGGTGTGTGTGTGTGGGTGGGGTGGGTATGTGTTGGGGGGTACACGTGTGTGTGTGTGTATGTTTATGTATGTGTGGTGTGTGCATGTGTGTGTAGTGTGGTGTGTGCATGTGAGAGGGGCTACACTCCTGGGCTCTGTGGAGGAAGGAGTTATAAGCTCCTGGTGGAGGACATGGACAACACCATCGTGATTGTGATTTTTACTAACTCGATCATAAGGAGACTGACCAGGGTTGCAACCGTTGCAGAGTTTGAGCATCAGTACATGATACTTGCTTGTGCAATGTGCCCACGCAATTGGTAAATGATTATACCTGAGGCATCATTCTGAAGTATGTTTGCCCTACCAGTTGTGCACTAGCCTACCGGGACTGTGGGCTGCCAATAATTGTTGAAATATCAAGTAGATGCAAACATATTATGCTACATGTGCAGTGTATAAAATGTGCTGTTGAGGTACATTGTGTTATTTTTCCCTGCCAAGGACCACGACCATGACTCGAAGGTGTCACTAGAGGACTACAGGACTACCATACAGAAGGAGAGGCTTTTGATTGAGGCTTTCGGACCATGTCTGCCTTCCAGACAGGTTGGGATGGATGGGAGGGGGAGGGGGGAGGAGGGAGGGGGGGGGGGGGGGGGGGGGGGAGAGGGAGAAGTGGGGGAGGGGGGAGGAGAAAGGGGAGAGAGAGAGAAGTGGGGGGGGGGGGGGGGGGGGGGGGAGGGGGGGGAGGAGAAAGGGGAGGGAGGAAGGGGGGGAGGGAGAGAGGAAGAATTGGAGGAAATATAATCACTTTTGGTTGTTTACTTCATTTACCACAGCATGTCGACACTTTCTTGTGAATTAATATTTGTGCATGCATGAGTACATTGGACAACATGCAATGTACCATCCACCTAGCAGGTATAATACACATGGCAATAACGCACATGGCAAAGTGCCATCCCAAGAACATTATATCATCAACCTCAGTTGCTGTGGCAACCAACATGTGCATAATGTCCTATCTTTTGTTCGTCACATTCTGCATACATGACTTTGTACTATTTTTACTCACTCGTACTATTTTTACTCACTCGTACTATTTTTACTCAGAAATAGAGAGGCTTATTGCTGCATGTGGACTTCACCAATTCCGATCTCACCTAGCAGTTTTTATTAGTCACAGTAAATTAAATGACCCACTTGACAAAAACTGTGGGTGGGGTCAGCCTCCCAAGGGGGTCAGTGTTCCACGGTAACTTCCACCCTGTACTGCATGCAAGGTGTGGGTGGGGTCAGCCTTCCAAGGGGTGCAGTGTTCCATTCCATACTGCATGCAAGCTGTGGGTGGGGTCAGCCTTCCAGGGGGAGCGCAATGTTGCATGCAAGCTGCATGGGTGGGGTCAGCCTTCCAGAGGGTTCCATCCTGTACTGCATGCAAGCTGTGGGTGGGGTCAGCCTACCAGGGGGTGCAGTGTTCCATCCTGTACTGCATGCAAGGTGTGGGTGGGGTCAGCCTTCCAGGGGGTTAACCTTGATGACAGTGCTGTTTAGTACGGCTAACAACATCATTCTAAACGCATAATAAGTGACATAGCTATAAAAATTAAAAATGGCCATTTCAAATTAGTTTTAGTTGTATGAGTGAATGTTAGTTCGGGAATAATCTATATACCATGTCAAATGCAACAATGTTTCAGGTTAGCCTCCCACAGTATAGCGTCTCACTCCATACTTTGTGGGTGTGGCATGAAAATATCTCTTAGCTCTGGTAGACTGTCATGAAAGGAAGTATTGTAATTATACGTACTGTGACATGGCATGCCTGTTAATTTGTACCAATGATATGTATAATTATAGTACACTACAGGACAATATGGAGGATGTGGGACACAATGGGTGGGGACATGCACAATGACATGTATTGCTGAACACCTGCAATATTCCACTTCCAGTATAGCCAGTGTCTGTGTGCAGTTATAGCTGGCAGTTACAAAGTGGTTGCAATTTGAAAGGCAGGGCTCGAGTACTGGAGAAGGGAGGAAGGAGTGAGTTGTTAAAGTAGAAAGCTAGCCAGCAAAAACTGGGCTGGAGTGCTTACAGCCAACGTTACTTACACACAGTAGCAGTACATGCCAGAGACTAACTGTGATGTAAGGGAGAGGTAGCTCCAACTGCAGTTTCTGGGAACGCATGAGAGATCTCTGCAGACTAGCTTGAAGTATAAGTTCTGTAAAGCAGTTGAAGATTGAAGGCACAAGTGAACACGTGCAGATGAGATAACTGTTCATTGGAAGAAGGAGCGGTTCACCTACCGGGACACTCACCCACTGTCAATCTCTGAACCTTGTAGCTGATGGTTGTATAAAGATACAGGCATCTCCCAGGGCACAATCTGGCAAGCTAGGACGTACTCCCATACTCTGGAACGTTGCTGATCTGACCCATTCCTGTTGTGTACCATCCGTATCCTGTAACCTCCTCCACTCGTACCACAATGAGCTGCAAGCGGAACTTTGCCTACACTCTGCTACTGGCGGTGGTTGTCATCTCAATGCTAGCTGGGATGGGTGTTGTGATCGGGATCGTGCTTAGTGCCCAAAACCCCATGATGGACATGACATGTGAGTGGGCCTTGTGTTTTATCAGGAGCGCATTCGCCGCCAAAGGTGGCGAAGGAGCGTCAAACTCAGCAT
Organism: Axinella damicornis; assembly: GCA_963931865.1. NCBI lineage: Eukaryota > Metazoa > Porifera > Demospongiae > Axinellida > Axinellidae > Axinella > Axinella damicornis. The sequence continues at coordinate 3,486,462 of OZ007516.1, read as the reverse complement.
GCGCGCTCTAGCCGAAGAAGTAGTCCTTCACACATCCCCAAATTTTATACGGCAAGAGGCCGTTACGTAAAAGTGTGAAAAACAAATTGGCATTTGTGCGGTACCGCAAAGGCCTTCCATATAAGGTATGAATGACCGTAAGGCGTGAAGGATTACAACATGTCTATACTAGTTCGACACTCCTTCGGCGGCTCATGCACTCCTGGTTTTATACACACACAAATGCACCATGCATGCAACACGTTCTGCACTGTACTTATTACTCCTTGTCTTCCTCCATCCCTCTTCCCTCCCTCCTCAGTTCCACCCCCCACTTATCAACCTCTCATAAATAGTCTTCTATCAGGTGAGGGAGGTGTGAGCTCCTGGCACAACTGGCTTCATTGCTGCATATAACCATGCCCAATAATCAGTAACGGTCATGCATGTATAGGAATTTCCAACTGGAGCGAAGCATGGCTATGAATGTGACCTATTACAATGAGTCCTAGTTGAGTCCTAGTTGCATTGTACTTGTGTATTTAGTTTGTTTACTGTCAACATGACAGTCTCCCTGTACTGTCTGGCTGCTGTGTACAGCATGACGAGATTGTGGCCGACAGGCAGTTCAGATGATGAGTGTTGTATGTGCATTGTTCCTACAGAAATGTGTCCCCCTGCGCCACAAGAGTCACTCGTCATGTTCAGGGAAAGCTGTGAGGTCTCCTATCCGAATGCGACAGTTGCTAACACTTCTGTCTTCAACCGAGGAAGTTGCTCCGATGCACTGTGCAGTACGGCTGAAGGGGTGTGTTCAAGTGGTAGCCGATGTTGCTGCCAGGATTTTGTGGTCTCCCAGGTAAACTACAGCTGTCCTAATTACAACAGGGTCACCCCCGTCGGTATTGACATCGTGGAGGAATGTGGCTGTCAGCAGTGTAATGTGAGTACAGTGTTTATTGGCAGAGTAACAGACCAAATGGGGATACCCCTGATCGTTACCAACATCACCGTGGGAGGAACAGACAGTTACATCACAAATGAGTTTGGTTTGTTTGTGTTCGCAGTTCCAGCAGAACAAGAGAGCATAGCAGTCAGCGTATCGCCAGTACAGTACCTGGCATTCCAAAGAACGTATCGTGTCATCCCGGGAGGTATTAGAATCCTGAACATTGTATTGAAGGAGCTCTTGATTGTTACCTTCCGTCCACCTGAAGGAGACTTCTACCAGAGCGCATTCTCATTAGAAGTAGTGAGCAATCAGGCAAATCTTTCGGCTGGGGAATCGTCCGTCAGATATCCGTCTGGATCCTTTACAAACGACACTGATTACACCTTTGTTGGTGTTCCTATACGTATCACTCCAGCTGATATCGAAGCACTCAATCTTGCTTTTTCCACCACGACAACAGGGTCAGGAAAACGAAAATCTAAAGGGTCTTCATTGCTCAAAGCTAGAATCCAGGGTGAGAAGATGGTCAGGCAATCCGGTTCGGGTGGAGATGGGACAGTTCTCCTAAGCACCGCATCTGTTGGTATTTTGATGATTGCGGATGAGGACGGGATACCTTTCGCACCATCAACTGAGGGACAGCCCTTTGTGATTGGGTCCATTTTCGACAGCCAATTGTATTCCACGGCTGAGCTGAACGAGCTCACATTGTACATTCGCAACCAAACAAGCCAAGAATTCTACCGTGCTTCAAACACACCAAACGTCACTGATTTAGGAAGCGGAACGCAGCTTGTGGAGTTCACAATCTACGACGTTAGCTTCCCTCTGTACTACATTGTGGCATTTGAAGAGCCCAGTGTTTGCTATGTGGCAGTGCGAGCTTTCGACCCGAGCATTTCCAGCAACATGTCCGAAATCGGGACATCAGTGCGTGTCATTACGAAGCAGGGTGACGTGGTTAATGCTGTCTATGCACAAACTGCAGCCTGTGTGCTCATACCTTGCACGGGGAACTTAACTCTCCAGGTGGCAGAGGATGAAGGACTGTACCTCCCTGAAGAAATTTCTACAACGATCTCAAGTCAGTTTGGAGATGGGGCTATATACCTAAGCCTCCGGGCATGCGCTGCTATTGGACTTGTGAGTACGAATCCATCTGAGTATTTCAGTTTCACCTTGAATTCGTCCCTCCTTCTCACGTCTCCTCCCCTCCCTATCGGACTCGAGAGCCCGCCCTTCTGCATCTTGAAGGTAGAGGTGACAGCCACTGTTGGTAGTACAGTAGACGTGGTAGTTCTGCTACCAACGGGGATCATGGTATTGGAACGCATTGCAGCCACCGCCAATGATGGTCCCACCACCTTAGAGCAAGAGTTCGGGTCCGGATTTGCAAACAGCACAGAACAGACAGCCTGCCTCTGGATTCCCTGCAGCTCTGAGCAAGTCACCGTCACTGCAACTGTGGCTGAAACCTCAGAAGTATGTCTTCCTCTCCAGGGACGAGCCACTTCCTCCACGGGAAACCTGGACCTGCTACAAAACGTGGCTAACCCGGCAAGTTTTGACTTTACTTTCCAAGTCCCAGCAGACACCAGTAGTGTTGTTGGTATTCAAAGATCAGAAGATTGGGCTGAACTGGCCTACTACAAGTGTCTAATACAAGAAGATATAGGCATTGCCTTTCAATGCATCCCAACTTAAGATCATATTGAATGTCTCAAATTATTGTGCGAAGAATTATTGTTGTGTAAACAATAATTATACATGTAGCTATTGAATATCGTTGTGGTGTTAGTACAATTTCGATTCAATTGTTTGTTGTGTATATTTTCAGACTTGATGTACAATTTCAAACTTTGCTGGCCTCTCTGTCATCTATTTTAAGAAAGCTGTGACTATTTCACCTATTGCAAATCAATAATGGCTGCTTCATAGATATATGTAGCTACTCCATGTCTATTAAGTTCGTAACTTCCATGCAGTCACAGGGTCAAAAAATACTGGTCAAAGAACATCTGTGGTCAAGAATGATTGTCATGACGTGTGGTCAAGGAAGAATATTTTTGATTGGGCCATGCATGTGGTGATTACATGCTCTTTCCAAACAGTCAAGAGTTTTTGCAGTGTGGCCAAGCGGGATAAATGCTGCTCAAAATTCTTGATTGCTGTCTTAGCTATGACTATGACACCTATGGGAGTAACCCCCGGCCCCTGAAAGAATGGAAGTCATGATCAGACCCAGGAGGAAGAGGGTCTGCATGCAGGTGCACGAGTAATGAACGAGCCCTCTCTCCGATGGGACTGGATTACGACGTGTCGCACACATTTGACATGTTTGACAGAGAAGCTTCACATGGGAAGACTGAACTCAGAACCACAGAATGCAGCACAGCTGGAAGGATTGCAGCACAAAAACCGTGTACTGCAAGCGATGAATTTAGCGGTGGGAAATCCTTAGGAATGACAGCAGGGAATCCAGTATGCACAATAGTTAATACAAACAAAACAGGTTACACCACGACACTGTATATTTATATGTACATGTACAGTCAAATATGATACCAGTCATGCTATGTATAGGATTGCACTAATGTGTTTCTTTCTAGCTAGAGTGAGGGCAACTAGAGGCTGGGCACAGCTCTATTGTTGCTGGGCTAGTTTCTCAGCATTGGCTAGCACGTCCTCAATGGGCCCCACCATGTAGAATGCTACCTCAGGAATGTCATCCAATTCGCCTGCAGAGGTGCGTGTGCATGGGTATGGGGAGGGGAGAAAGATGTGAGACATAGCATGTGAAGCGCAAATATCATCGCCAATGCATGTTGACATCCACCACAGAGTGTGTGTGCTCAGACAGCCAAGGGTGTCTCATCAAGTAGGTCAGCGACTCTAGTCAACATGGGGTCATCACTACACACTCCACTAACACTGTTAACCAACCAATACTGAACACTGCTGACTTACCAGCGACAATCTTCTGGAACCCTTTGATTGTGTCCTCTAGTGGTACAAGCTTCCCCTCCTTTCCTGTGAACACCTCTGCTACCTGGAAGGGCTGGGAGAGGAACCGCTGGATCTTTCTCGCACGTGCCACTGTCAGTTTGTCGTCCTCTGAGAGCTCATCCATTCCAAGGATGGCAATGATGTCTTGCAGGGAGCGGTAATCCTGGGAGGGAGGGAGAGGAGGAGAGAGGGGGGGAAGGATGAAGGGAGGGAGGGCGGACAGAGGAAGGGAGGGATGAAGGGCGGAAAGGAGGGGGGAGGGAGGGCAGAGGAAAGGGAGAAGGGAGGGAGACGCAGTGAGATACTTGGTGCTAGGGTAAAAGTGCTACAGGAAGTACAAGTGAATGCAGTGGATCAGAGCACCTTATGAAAGATAATCACAGCTGTCAGTTGAAACACGGATATGATGACATCATTTCCACTGCAATCCCACATGTACACGTGTGTACACAAAGTATAGACTGCAACCACTGCATACATACCTGCAAAATCTTCTGCACTTGACGTGCAATGTTATAGTGTTCCTGTCCAACAATGTTGGGGTCCATGATTCTGGAGGTGGAGTCCAGGGGGTCGACGGCAGGGTAGATGCCCAGCTCTGAGATGGCACGTGAGAGGACAGTGGTTGCATCCAAGTGAGCAAAGGTTGTGGCAGGTGCAGGATCTGTGAGATCATCGGCTGGTACGAAGATAGCCTGTGTAGAGTGAGTGCTTAGGTATGACCACTCTCAGTATAACGAGAACCCTATAATTAGGTTGCTACACACCCATACAGAGATCAATCACAATGAACTCTCTCCTTCCTTCAGCAATTTTGTTCAGAATGGGAGGGATGATGGGAGGGAAGGAGAGAGGGAGGAAGGGAGAGGAGGGACAGAGGGAAGAAAAGGCAGGAGAGAAAGGGAGGGAGGGGAGAAAAGGGGGTGGGAGAGGAGAAAAGGAGGGAGGGGACAGAGGAAACCGAGGAGGAGTTACCTGTACAGATGTGATGGAGCCCTTCTTTGTGGTGGTAATTCTCTCCTGCATGGTGCCCATGTCAGTGGCTAGTGTCGGCTGGTAGCCTACAGCTGAGGGGATACGACCCAGCAGAGCGGACACCTGTGAGGAAGAGGAGGAAGAGGGGAGAGTGGAGGTGGGCGGAACGTGGACAAGGATAGATGTGCAACACTGCAGGCCTGTATAGCATCCACTACCCCCCTCCGAGCTGTCCCAACCTTACACGCACATACGTACCTCGGACCCTGCCTGAGTAAATCTGAAGATGTTGTCGATAAACAGTAGCACATCCTGCCCCTCCTGGTCCCTGAAGTACTCCGCTACAGTCAGCCCCGTCAGTGCCACACGGGCTCGTGCTCCAGGAGGTTCATTCATCTGACCATACACAAGAGCAACCTAGGGAGGAGGGAATCAGAAATCAGAGTAATTAGATTGACAAATCATGTACGTGTAGTCTGTAGTTGCTTGTGAGTGACCATTACAGTTACTCTCCCAGTGTCACATCAATATACTTACAGTGCTAGCAGATATGAAACTAAGATACGAAACTATTTTATCCTCCATCAATGCTTATAGCACTTTAAGCTACAAAAGTGATGACGTATCCACACATTGTGGATATGAATGTGTCTGATACCAATATTTATACCCAACCTTAGATGTATCATCATTGATGCTGATCACCCCAGACTCGATCATCTCATGGTACAGGTCATTGCCCTCTCGTGTTCTTTCTCCGACTCCAGCAAAGACAGAGAAGCCTCCATGTTTCTTAGCCACATTGTTGATGAGCTCCATGATCACAACTGTTTTACCCACACCAGCACCGCCAAACAGACCTGCAGTGTGCATGTGTGTGTGTGTGTGTGTGCATGTGTGTGTTGTGTGTGTGTTGTGTGTGTGTGTGTTGTGTGTGTGCATGTGTGTGTTGTGTGTGTGTTGTGTGTGTGTGTGTGTGTGCATGTGTGTGTGTGCATGTGTGTGTGTGCATGTGTGAGTGCGCATGTGTGAGTGCGCATGTGTGTGTGCGCATGTGTGTGTGTGCGCATGTGTGTGTGTGCGCATGTGTGTGTGTGCGCATGTGTGTGTGTGTGTGTGCATGTGTGTGGAGGGCACGGGGAGGGGAAAATGTCACAAGTTGCTGCAACAAGCACACACATACAGTACACAACCTTACCGATCTTTCCACCCTTGGCGTATGGAGCCAGCAGGTCCACAACCTTGATGCCGGTCTCCAGGATCTCCTGCTCAACATTCATCTCAACAAACTCTGGTGCCTCCTGGTGGATAGATGCATACCTGAGGGAGGGAAGAGAAGGGAGAGGGGGGGAAAGGGAGGGAAGAGGAAGCGAGAGGAGAGGAGGGAGGGGGGGGGGGGGGGGGGGGGAGAGAAGAGAGAAGGGGAGTGGGGAAGAGGGAAGGAAGATGGAGAGGGAGGGAAGAGGAGGGAGAGGAAGGTCAGAGGAAGGAGAGGGGGAAGGGGGAGGAAGAGGAAGAGGAAGGGAAGGGAAGAGGAGGGAGAGGGTGGGAGAATGAAGAACAATGGCAAGTGAAGATGATCATGAATTGACTGCTGATTCTCAGACAACAGTGGTGTTCCCTGCCACTGCTTGCACACTCACATGTCAGACCCCACTGGCCCCCTCTCGTCGATGGGTTCTCCAATGACATTGATGATACGTCCCAGTGTTTTCGGCCCAACAGGAATTCTGATAGGAGAACCCACATCAACACAAACCTTCCCTCGTACCAGACCCTCTGTCCCATCCATAGCAATGGTCCTCACTGTGTTCTCACCTAGGAGAGGGGGAGAGAGGGAAGTGTGTGTATGTGTGTGTGTGTGTGTTACTTTCTCAGGCAAACACATGGAAGAACACTGAGATCCTCAGTGGCTGGATTCACAACCGGTTTGTCCCGGCGGTGACGAAGCAAATGAAAGAGAAGGGATTAGCAGTCAAGACATTGCTTCTACTGGACAATGCACCTGCCCATCCTGATGCAGAAAGTCTAGTTGGCAAGGAAAGAAATATCAAGGCCACGTTTCTTCCTTCTAACACTACCGCTCTTATTCAACCCATGGCTCAAGGTGTGGCCAATGTGTGCTAGAAGCTCTCAAGATGACGCACTGCTACAGACGTTGCTCCTAGAAGATCAGAAGGGAAGGTCAATCAAGACAATATGAAGGATGCTGTTTATGTGACAGCTGCATTCGTCCCTTGGCTCTAGCCTTGGAAAAGCCCAGGAAGGAGTGGTTGGTAACCCCAGGGATCAGAGCTGAGTTGGTGAAGCTAGGGCAGCAGCTGCCTGCTGCAGGACAAGATCATGAATACAATCTGAGTATTGGTGATAGCAAAGAGCAGTTTTCATCTAGTGGAATGCGACCAGATTAGAGCTGAATCCGAAGAACGTGAGTGCAGATCATAGACTGTAACCATGGTTACAGCTATGTATGACTCACACATGCAAGTAGCCCAAAAATGAGATGAAAGGCACTTACTTGTAAGTTGAACTATACAAGATGAAAACTAGAACATGTGCCCTGATGCACAAGTACATGGCGTGCCTGATGGCACAAATGGAGACAATGCACTCCAATTCTGCTGAGAATGAAGCCACAGATACTCACCAAGATGCTGTGAAACTTCCAGCACTAGCCGGGGTGTTCTTTCCTGTACCTCTAGGGCATTTAGGATTGGTGGGAGTTCATCTTCGAACTGTACATCCACCACAGCACCAATCACCGCCACCACTTTGCCCTTGATAGAAGACTTGCTAGAGGGAGCGGCTGCTGGTGCTTTAGTCTGTTCCTGAGCATAGTATCTCCTCTGGGCTGTATTGTGTGTGTATGCAAGTGCATCAGGGAGCAATTACCAATCACAGAGATCATTACAGCACACCAAATTGGGACTAAGGAGTCATACACCAACCAGTGGGGAGACAAGCAAAACACCACCGTTGCCTGACAACATATTTGCACGTGAGCTACTAGTAGAAAACAGCCTAGCAGGTTGCAATCCTGTACAAGCTACCCCTCAGTGTTCCTCACCCCAAGAGGAGGCTGCTGGTAGTGACGTAGCTTGCGCCTGTCTGAGCGAGGAGGCTATGGCACTGGCCCTAAAGCCGCCGGACACCAGCCTCCGAAAAGCCGCCGACATTTTCTTCTCTGTCCCTGGAACGTGATCCGCAGTCCTACTACGCATGCGCAGTTTGCTCACGAAAGTGGGCGTTCGCGCTCGCAATGCGGCAAGAGCGGCGCGCGACCTACTATGCCTCTTGAATCGAATGCGGCTAACGCGGGCGCCGATTACTGGCGGTAAATTTCAATTACTTTCATTGCAGATCTGGGCTCACAATGGAGGATGTAGCTGGTGCTCTCAATGGAGGATGTAGATGGTGCTGAATTCCTAGGAGCCAATGGATACCACAAGAATGCGTTGAGATGGTGGTTGGTTTACACCAGTCAGGCTACTACAGGAGCCGGCCATTAGCGCGTACGCATGTCCCAGCGTTGCATCCGCAATGATGGGTATTGATGAGAACCAAGGTCCCCGGCACGTAGCATCCTCGGTTGAATGCTATTGTAGCACCTCTGAAAGTGACAGGTCTCAGATTTCTCTTGATTCTCTTTCGATCGAATTCAAAGTCAATGCCTGGTGTGACCAGATCTGCCGAGATTACAAACGGTGTGAAGGGTACCCCACAGGATAAGAAGCAAGTCCAAGGTGAGAGTACATCTGTCGATTCATAATCATGTCAGGCACATTAACAACTGGTGTGACTCCTGTCTGTGATTACAAGCCTTCACAACTTGTTTCACAGGAGAATCCATGTCTGCGATAGCAGCATCTCGTGGGAAGAGAAAGCTTGACTTCGACTCTCAGTGCTTCAAGGGCAAGACCATGTTCCTGGATCTTGCTGGCTATCACCGCACTCCAGAGATTGAGCACGAGCTCACAGAGAGGGGAGCAACCATTGAGCATTTCTTCCATCGAGGGGTGAAGTACCTGGTAACTAACCGTCCAAAGAAGGAAGGACAGTCTACTCCCAGCCCCCACACACCCGGCACAGCACACAGTGTTGGAAAGAGCAGCTGGTCCCAGTTGGTGTCTCCAATGACAGATTCCCGCTTGGGTACAGACAAGAGGTCAACACAACAGCCTCCCATCTACCGGAGCAGGGCACAGAAAATCTTGCAGATGTCTCTGGAGGTACGTTTGTGGGTATATAGCTATATGAAGCCAACAATGCCTAGTTTGGATAAGTTGATAAGCACACCTACTGACAATAAATGGCAGGACCTGCAAACAAATCATGTGACATAAAAAAACAACACGTACATGTTCTTTTCACTGCACAGAAACAGAAGAATACTGGAAAGAAGGTCGACATAGTTGCTATGGCAACTGGGTGGGGGTGTAAGTCTACTCCCAGCTCCAGCACACCCAGCACCATGCGCAGTGTTGGAAAGAGCAGCTGGTCCCAGTTGGTGTCAGATTGTCCCTCGGATATGGACATGAGGTTAAAGCCTCCCATCTACCAGAGCAGGGCACAGAAAATGTTGCACATGTCTCTGGAGGTATGTTTGTGTGTATGTGTGTGTGTTCAATTTTGATACTCATGCACACCTGTGCAATAAACAGCAGAAACTGCAAAGATCTATTAATGAATCATGTGACATCAAAAATTTCTTTTCGCTGCACAGAAACAGAAGAATGCTGGAAAGAAGGTTGATGTAGTTGCTATGGGGTGTAAGTCTACTCCCAGCCCCCGCACACTCGGCACCACACACAGTGTTGGAATGAGCAGCTGGTCCCAGTTGGTGTCTCCAATGACCGATTCCCCCTCGGGTGCGGACATGAGGCCGAAACAGCAGCCTCTCATCTACCAGAACAGGGCACAGAAAATCTTGCACATGTCTCTGGAGGTATGTTTGTGTGTATGAGTGTGTTGTCATGTAAACCAACAATGGATTTTGGATGGTCTGTGAGTTATGTAGACGCCGAATTCTGACATTTCTATTCTAAAATAAACCAACAAGGCCTTCACTGCTCAAACTGCTAATTTTTGTGTGCTCCACGGACACCAAATCAATCACTCTACCCCTGCTGCACGGGTAACTACTGGCTGTTCACGTGGTACAAATGGTTAGTGGTTTAAACACAGACAAACTACTGGCATGATATATTCCAAGCAGAACAAGTTTTAGGTAAAAATGAGTATAGAATGCATTAGTATGAGCAAAGGGTTGATTATAAGTGACTTAGATGCTGATCTTAATGTGGTGGTCTTGGTAAGATGCTGATCTTAATGTGGTGGTCTTGGTAAGATGCTGATCTTAATGTGGTGGTCTTGGTAAGATGCTGATCTTAATGTGGTGGGTCTTGGACCTGCAAAGATGTGTAAATGAATCATGGGACATCAAAGCCACCGTACATGCTTTTTTTCCCTGCTCAGAAGCAGAAGAATACCAAGAAGGTTGACATAGTTGCTATGGCAACTGGGTGGGGGTGTAAGGTTGTGCAACTGGAGGAGCTGCTGGCCGAGCTGAAGAGACTCAAGCCACTGCCTAAGAAGGAGGAGTCACAGGTGTGTGAGGGGAGAGGGAAAGTGTATGTATAGGGGGATGTCAGCACTGATCTCTTGCTTGTCTTCATTTTTCCAGATGACAACACATGGAGGGAGGCGAGCAGGAGGTGAGATAGGCTCACTCCACTTACATGAATTGTGTGAATTTGCTGTTGGTATGATAGTTTAGGACTCATGACTACCACTCCCTTCTACAGTTCATCAGCTGCAACCTCCGTTCTTCAAGGTGGAGGATCTCTCTCGCTGCTACCGCCCACTTGTCTGTGAGATGAAGGAATGGCCTCACCCCGATCCCTTATGCTCCCCCAAGGCATGCCCCTTTGACTCTCCACGACGTGGTAAGTAGTACCTCTATGTGCGATGTTGCGTACCTGCAGCACTTCCTGTGTAAAGTACCCCAGTACCAAAGTTTGTAACCACGTTAATAGTCTTCATCTAAATCACCGTATCCTTTTGTCCTCTCCAGCGAAGGCTCTCCAGCACGCTACCCGCCATCCACAGGCCTCCCCTGACAACCCTTATGCCCGTGTCCAGCTTCACCATTCTCCCGCACACCTGGAGGAAAAGAGGCCAGGGTACTGTGAGTGTTGTGCTCAGAGATACGATGACCTACACAAGGTAATGTATGCCACCAAACTTATAATGATGTAATTAAATTTAATAAGTCTGACCTAAAAGATTACATTTTATGTTCCCTTCTGCAGCACTTGAAGAGTACAAGGCACCAGGAGTACGCCAGGAACCCAGCCAACTTTGCCTCACTGGACTCGCTCATCGAGCAGGGAACCAGCTTCGCTGCATTCATCGCTGATATCAAGAGGAAGCATGAACATCAGCAGAGGGAGGGCATGGGGCGAGAGTGTGGTGGAGGGATGAGGAGGAAACGGCTGTTAGTAGAGTGACAATCATGTGTTAATGGACATTAATTTTGTACGTCATGGCAAGTAAATCCACACTACTCTAATTGATGTCTATGCGAGAGTGGCTGCTGAGTGATATTGCATGAAACAGAGTAAGCAAAAGAACAGAACCGCATGCATGATAAACTATTCTACAAGGAATTATCATGCTTGTGTAAACATTACATCAATTAAGTCTCTATTTAAGAATCTTAGCTGTGAATCACATGCTGCAGATCAATACAATTGCTTCATCAAAAATATCTGCATACAACTGTAGCATTAATATTACTCCAGGCCTTCAGATTGACTGTCCCTTATTGCTAGGCCAGCTACTAGTAGCTAGCTAAGCAGACCTTCCAAAAGGCAGTCCAGTGAAAAACTGTTTGCATCATGTGACACCATGGAAGGTAATCATCAGGTTGGCTGAGGTTCCTCCGGCATACACAAGGATGCTATTACGTACTGTCTCTATTGGCATGTTTTGTTTCTAGCTAGAGTGAGGGCAAGTAGAGATTGAGCACAACTCTTGTGTGTTGCTGGGCTAGTTTCTCAGCATTGGCTAGCATGTCCTCAATGGGCCCCATCATGTACATAATTATGCATCTGTGCATGTAGAATGCTACCTCAGGTCCTTATTCTACTGCGCATGCGTAGTACAGTTTAGTGGGCGTTCACCACAAAGTGGTCCGCAAATTGACGCGCGTATCACGTACGCGGACATGTCGACACTGTACGCGCGTCCCAGCGTCCAATCGATGATGGGCATTGATGAGAACGAATGGTTATTAGGGCCCCGCGTAGCCATCCTCGGCTGAATTCGATCGGAAGAGAACCAGGAGAAATCTGAGAGCACAACCTGCCGATTATCTCGCTAAAGGAGGTGCTACAATAGTTTCAAGACTTGCCTGGTGTAATCAGAGATCAGATCACCAAGAAACCACCATGTCTGCCAAGACTACGAACGGCGTGAAGGGTACCCCACAAGATAAGAAGCAGACCAAGCTAATCCAAGGTGAGTGTGACTGTGTGAAATTGTGTTGATCTATTTAGACTAGATTAGTGTGACTCATGTCTGTGATGATGATCACAGATAAGAGTCACACCAACCCTTACAATCCTTGATCCGATTAACACTATCATGACTGTTTCACAGGAAAATCCGGGTCTGTGATAGCAGCATCTCGTGGGAAGAGAAAGCTTGACTTTGACTCTCAGCGCTTCAAGGGCAAGACCATGTTCCTGGATCTTGCTGGCTATCGCCGCACTCCGGAGATTGAGCATGAGCTCACAGAGAGGGGAGCGACCATTGAGAAGTTCTTCCATCGAGGAGTGAAGTACCTGGTGACTAACCGCTCAAAGAAGGAAGGACAGTCTACTCCCAGCCCCCACACACCCGGCACAGCACACAGTGTTGGAAAGAGCAGCTGGTCCCAGTTGGTGTCTCCAATGACAGATTCCCCATCGGGTACGGACATGAGGTCAAAGCAGCAGCCTCCCGCCTACCAGACCAGGGCACAGAAATTGTTGCAGATGTCTCTGGAGGTACGTTTGTGTGTATGTGTGTGTTGTGACAGTTTATTGTCATGGAAACCAACAATCATGGATAAGCAGCTACTCACACTTATGCAATAAACAGCAGGACCTGCAATGATCTGTAAACAAATCATGTGACATATGTGTTCTTTTTGCTGCTCAGAAACAGAAGAATACTGGAAAGAAGGTTGACATAGTTGCTATGGCAACTGGGTGGGGGTGTAAGGTCGTGCAACTTGAGGAGCTGCTGGCCGAGCTGAGGAGACTCAAGCCACTGCCTAAGAAGGAGGAGTCACAGGTGTGTGAGGGGAGGGGGAGAGATAGTGTGTGTGTAAAGGGGGATGTTATCTTTTTGTGTGTGAATGCAATTTTGTCTTAGAATTTCATATTCTGTTACTTGTCTCAATTTTTCCAGATGACAACACATGGAGGGAGGCAAGCAAGAGGTGAGAGGCCTCACTAAACAGTGTGAATTTCTCTCACTCCTACATATGGACTTGTGAGTCATGACTACTATTCCCTTCTACAGTTCGTCAGCTGCATACTCCGTTCTTCAAGGTGGAGGATCTCTCTCGCTGCTACCGCCCACTTGTCTGTGAGATGAAGGAATGGCCTCGCCCCGATCCCTTATGCTCCCCCAAGGCGTGCCCCTTTGACTCTCCACGACGTGGTAAGTAGTACCTCTCCAATCCACGCTAAGTGTAAAGTACTGAGAGGATCTCTCACCACCCTTATCTGATTGCTCTACCGACCATATCCTTTTGTCCTCTCCAGCAAAGGCTCTCCAGCATGCTACCCGCCATCCCCAGGCCTCCCCTGACAACCCTTATGCCCATGTCCAGCTTCACCATTCTCCCGCACACCTGGAGGAAAAGAGGCCAGGGTACTGCGAGTGTTGTGCTCAGAGATACGATGACCTACGCAAGGTAATGTATGCCACCAAGCTTGTAGTGATGTCATTGTAATTACAAGAAGACTGACCATAAAAGATTACATTTTATGTTCTCTTCTGCAGCACTTGAAGAGTACAAGGCATCAGGAGTACGCCAGCAACCCGGCCAACTTTGCCTCTCTGGACTCGCTCATCGAGCAGGGAACCAGCTTCGCTGCATTCATTGCTGGCGTCAAGAGGAAACATGAACATCAGCAGCGGGAACAACAAAGGTAATTTGCGTTGGGCGACTTTTTTTTGTAGGAATTGGCATGGTGTCCCGTGAGCTCTTCATTAACTTAACAGCACCTTGTTCCTCCTCCAGTTTGACTCCTGCTAAGCGGAACAGTCCAGCGAAACGAAGGAAGACTACTTCATGCAAATCACCCAGGAAACAATTCTCCAAGGTGTCCTCAAATCTGGCTTCGCCTGCTAAGCCATCGGAAGAGGTCGTCCTGATATCTCTCCCCTCCTCGCCAATCAAGTGCAACAATACAACTGACTACAGCTCCTGTACAGCTACTACCCATCCACAACATGCAACATCCCCGTGTAGTATGGCAACCCCCATTGCGACTCTGAGATCTCCAAGAACACCAAACCGGATGCGACCCACCTCTCCTTTGAAAAGGAGTCCGGGCAAAATCATCACTCTGCCCCAAAATGTTTCGAAGAAGAATTTTTCTCCGAAGCAGGGAGAACTCTGCATCGTGCCATTTGAGCCTGCAAGCACCTCTCAGCACTCCCGGGAGAGCGTGTCGCACCTGTCTGCATTCCTGCTGCATGACGTCAACAAACACTTTGGCAACCATACCTCAGCCACTGGAAGCAGTGACTTTCTCGGATTTTCATCAAGTGCCATCGAACGAGCTCTACCCACTACAAAGACTCTGCTCCAATCACCGTTCCAGAATATATCACCAAAGAAAACCAAGTCTCCACTGAAAGGCAAGGAAGAAGTGTCACCACGAAGCACCGAGGGTGTGGTCACTCGCAGTATGACAAGGAGCTGTGATGCTGCAGATGTGGAAACCATACCAGCAAGACCTCGACGAAACCTAAAGACCATAGATGAGATAGCCATGTGGCTGCAGGACAAAGTTCACTTTGAGGCATGGGGCGAGGGTGTGGTGAAGCGGGTGAGGAGGAAACGTCCACTAGAGGTGCTCGTAGAAGACTCATCTTCGAACACACCTCCAAAGAAGCGAAGATTGTTGGGATCAAGTCCGCAGAAGCCTGTCTCAAGCTCTCCTGTTGGTCTCCGGCAATCACCAAGACTGCGAAAGAGACGTCTGGTGATCTCCAGTGAAGATACAATCACTACTTAATGATCATTTTGTATGTTCATGGACGTTTGTACTCTAAATGTGCGAAGTTATTGAAAAATTTGAAATAGTAATAATACCAGGTTATGCATAATCAACCAACCGCAAGCAGCATGTATATGAACGTGTGGTGCTGAAGACTACAGAAGATTGTTATGTCTGTGCATGCCTCCACCCAGCAACGATGTGAGTATTCAGTGAAGTAGCCAATATCATGGGGCTTCAGGTGGCGGGTACGGGTGCATGTGCTTGCCACTGAAAAAGGGGCGGGCGTATAGTTTAAGAACAGTTGATATAGCTAGTGGATCATACAATATTGATGCACTAGGGCAAATTAATATACAATGACCAAAGAACCTACTGGGCCTGTAGTGTCCTGGATGCAATGAAGCACTGCCATGGTAGCCAGAACCGAGGTCATAACTTAGGAAGGCCTGGAATATATGGCATCAGAAGTCACTTAGAACCAGAGCAGGTACTATTGCTGTGTAATTATTTCAATACGAGTGGTGGGGTGCTGTGTCAGGATAAGTAGTGAGTGCCAAGTTCACATTTTGGCTACCGACTGAACTGGACAGGTGGTAATCATCAGGGGGTGAGCTTGATCGAGACCTGTTCTAAAGATGTAGATAACCTCAATAATAATTATTGTTGAAGTGTTTGAGGAAGAATCAGTCAAGCAGTGCTAGCCTCCCATATTGCTCATCAGTCCCAGCTTGCTGCCACAGCTCTGGCTGTCTCACTCGCTGAAGCAATCTCGCCTCTTGCTAAAGGTAGGCGTCCCTTCACTCATCGGCCTCAGCATCTCGCCTCTCAGATCACGTCTGAAGCCTAGCGCTCCTCCGAAGCCCAGCAGTCCTTCGGTCAGTGGCCTGCTCAGTTGTTTCTGTGTGCAACGTCATATTATTTTATACGGAACAAGTGAATCAGTATTGTTAACACGCTAGTGTGGGGCTAGCCTCGTTCCCAGACCGCCACACGGCCTGGGAACGAGGCTAGTGTTGGGCTTCTTGTGAGGACATGCTTACAAAGTAATAATGCCATAAGACGGTACCCAATTGACTAATCAGATTGTTTTACTGGACTATAGCCGAATGTTTTTTGTATGGAAACTGACGCTTGCATCTATATCCTCCTCTGCAACCAGAACCAACCCAACGATGATGTCATCGAAGCATGACCACGCCCACAAGTGGAGCAGAAAGACAGTGGTCACTTTACTCATAGGTGCAATTATTGGACTCATCGTCTCCCCTTTCTCCTTCCTGGTTCAAATCTCAGACCCCCAACTCATGTCTTTGAATCAGTTTAACCCTCTCTGCCCCCAAAGTAGTCTCTCTTTGGACAGTTCTCAAAACTCTGCAGCTACAGTGCTCCAGTATACTAAACTTGTTGACTCCGAGCATACAAATTCCACTCCCAACGCCACATTCTCTCTTCCAGAGTACGGCCATAACAGGTCTGCTCTGTCTCAACAGGAGTTGTTCAGAAACGTACCTCCTCCCAACAGCCCTGAGCTTCGCTACAGAGAGCTGTCTTATGAACTAGCCCCGAGAAAATTATTATTCGTGGGAGTTGTGACCGCAAAGAAGTATCTTGATACGAGAGCACTTGGTATCTACAGAACATGGGGTAAAGAAGTGCCGGATCTGAAATTCTTTTCTTCACACTCGGACAATAAGAACCTAGATCTGCCAATCATCACTTTGCCTGGGATCATTGACACCCAGTACCCACCACAGAAGAAGGTCTACCACATGCTGAAGTACATGCACGACCACTACATCAACGAGTTTGATTTCTTCATGAGGTCGGACGATGACGTCTACGTGAGAGTTGACATGATCATGGAGCTACTGAAGAGAATTAACCCAGCACAGGACATCTATATGGGGTGTCCCGGGTTTGGGAAGCCAGACGACCGAGATCGGATCAAGCTGAGGGAGGATGAGCATTACTGCATGGGAGGGCCAGGAGTGATATTCAGTCGGAGTGCACTCAGGAAGTTGGCTCCGCACTTGGACGAGTGCTTGAAGGTTAGCCTCATTCCCAGGCCTTCTCACCCCAGCATTTGTCGCTTGCAGTACTAATGTAGGCATTAGTACTGCAAGTGACAAATGCTGGAGTGGGAAGGCCTGGGAATGAGGCTACTTGGAAGTGTGTTCCACAGCAAGAGAGTAGAACTTTTGATTTTTACCATAGAATTAAAGATAGAGTAGCTATTCGACATTAATTTTTGAGTGGATACGTGTGGACGTTCACCTGTGTATGTGTTCTGGTATGAACAATCATGGAAACCTGGATCCATCTCCTCTCTCTTTCAGAGTGTTGTGGTGAGCTACAACGAAGATGTGGAGGTCGGGAGGTGTGTTAGCAAGATGCTGAATTTGCAGTGCACATGGGCCTGGGAGGTGAGGGGTTAAACTTATAGGTCAAGTAGTTGGGCGCTCCTTCACACCTGTTGCGGCACTCACAAGCTCCTAGTTCATGTGGTCCCAGTAAGAGTACGCATAAGAAGTGAAGGGTTAATGTGTGCAGCCAGCGTGATCCGGAAGGTGAGGAGTTGTTAAGTTTAAAGGTTATACTGCCTGTGAAGGCCTTGGAAATGAATGCAGTGCACTGATACAGGCCACAGAGGATACAGGACTGCTTGTACTGCATTCTCTGTCACTTCCTAGGCTCAGCTACCCAGAGAGTATAACTGTTTACAGCTGGTTCATGCACTCTATCCCAGTAGATAACTCCTCACCTTCCAGGCACATAACTGAAGGTATAATAATTTATGATACAGCTCATGTTACCATACTTGTGAACAGTCTACATGTAGCTGAGACTGGAACCTACTACCCTCTCCGGTTACATTCCAAAGCCCACCACCCCTCCCTCCCCCTTCCCTCCTCCTACCCCTCCTTTCCCCCCCCCCCCCCCCCCCCTTCCCCTTCCCTCACAGACCAGTGCCATCTTTTGGACAGACTACAAACGTATTCTCTCCACTCCTGAGCTGTACACATCGGAAGCTGTCCAGAAAACCATCACTCTTCACCCGCTGAAGGACCCCAGACTCATGTACCGTGTACACCAGTACTTGCAGGAGCTCAGGATAAAGCGACTGATGCAGGACGCCTCCATCATCCAAAGTGACATTGAACACATCACAACTCTCCTGCCCAACAACATGAGCAGATATGACCGCCGGCTTTGGCTGTGGTATGAGATGGACTCGAGCACCAAGTCACGTCATGAGATTGTCATGTGGGAGTACTTCAACTCCACGAGATTGTTCCTCACGCACGAGCACATGCCAGTGATTGGTCTCCCGACCAGCCTCAAGGCTGGCATAAACATTGCTCTGGAAGTTCTTCTGGAAATTATGAATACAAAGGAGGGAGCTGTCCATCCCTTCATACCGCCCTACCACCTCTTTGATGGCTTTACGGTCACAGACCAATCCTCTGGTGTCCATTACACCCTGCACATGTCTGTACATAGGGAAGGGGTGCAAGATCCTGTGGATTACATCGCTAATGTCTTCCTCCCTTTCCAAGGAGTCGGAATGGGGATCTACCAAGAGTCAAAGAGGCTTCTGAGCACGATCGTTAATGTCATTGTCAGTGTGTCCCGGACGGGGGACATGTCAGAGTTTCTGAGGATGTATGAGCAAGTGTGTCTGCGGCCCGGCCTCAAGACCAACCTCCATGTGGTAATGTTTGGGAGGAATGACAATATGATGTCTAAGGTCTCCCGGCTCCAGAGGAGCTACCCGAAGAAGAACATCACCATCCACCAGCCGCCCACCGAGAACTTCTCCCATGCTACTTCCTATGACCACATTGCCAACAAGCTTCAAGACACAGAACTGATGCTCTTCTTTGACTACAACTTTGTGTTCACTGCTGAATTTCTAGACCACTGTCGGATGAATGCCATTCGCGGGAGGCAGGCCTACTTCCCTGTGCTGTTCTCATTCTACAAGCCAGAGCTGGTGCACAAGTACATCCAGCGACCACTTCAGATGCTTATTTCAGCCGACTCGGGATTCTTCCTGCGCTACAACTACCAAGTGGTGGCCATCTACAAGTCTGACTATAAACAAGTGGGAGGGTTTGGTAAGAGCCAGGGCAGCCTGAACGACGACGTTCGATTCGTGGACAATGTTCTCTCGACAGGTCTCTACGTGATGAGGGCTCTGGAGCCCTACCTGCGGAGATACTACAAGCCCCGGACTTGCAAAGGCCTGACTGGTAACACCCACTTAGCCTGCATGAACTCACGGGCAGACGCAATCGGTAGTAAGAAAATCCTAGGGTCACTTATTGTGAGTCATGATCTGCTGGACAAGATATAGAGTGATTTTTGGGGAAATTATTTTTTTTCTGTTTTAGCGATTATTATACAAGACCATAATTCAAAGAGCAAATGAATGAAATTGACAGCATGTGCCCTGGTACCTGCAATGGCCTTGAGTCACACAATAGGCAACCCGTGTTCCCCCCCCCCCCCCCCCTTTCCTGACCTATTATCCTTTGATGTGGTCATTGGAATGCATTAGGTTCTTTGATGTGGTCAATTTTGTTCTATTTTTACCCCCTTTCCTGTCAGTTTTGGGGGAAACACTGGAAGACTTACACCAAGAGTGGTGTGTATGTGGTTAAGCTGTGGTGTAGATAGTGGGGTATACTATACACAAGTGGGTGGATCAACTTTGTGTCACATTAGACTATTAGAGTCTTATGCGCTAGGCAACCAACAGGCTTACACCAAGAGTGGATCAAGTTATGTGTAACCCACACATCAATGTGGTTAAGCCGTGATATAGCCAGTAACTGCATAATATTATAGTGTGTAAGCTACTCGTGGGTGAGTCTTGATTGTACATGTGTGCACCAATGCATATAGCAAAATATTCACTCCACTTGTATGCATAGATGTCATATAAATTCTACAGATTAACGAGTGCAGTATGCGGAACGTAGGACAACAGAGTATGGCATGTCACTTCTGCAGTCTGCACACAACTGAGAAGATTGAGCTCCATGCAGATCTTTACCTAGCCTCGTTCCCAGTCACACATGGTATGAGAAGGGGAAAAGATGAGGGAACTACAACACCTCTGTTGCTATGGGTAACAGACCATAACTCAATGTCCAAATTATTGACGACCAGAATATGGTTTCTGCGTTAGGGATGGGCAGAATTTCTTTGGGAATGAGATCATTAATTTTGTGGACAATTAATTATGTTGTCAACAGGGTGAGGCCACCAGACACAGGCCTAGCTTGAACAGATTTACCGACACCAGACGAACTCCCTGGAGGAATATAATGGAGTATACTGGAATGCAAATAGAAGAACTGATTGATTTTACATGTTCCTGTACATGTCTGCATTATGTATATGAAGTAGTTGTTGGTCCGGCAGGAGGTAGGGCAATGGTTAGGGTTTATGTTTTTACTTGTAGGCCCACTGTGAAGGAGCCTTCCAAAAATTTTATGCTGAAAAAAAACTACATGTAGCAGTGTTCATTATACCTGACAGCCCATGCAGTGTGCTGACTACGGATTAGCTACTTAGTATGGTGCATCCTGCCTGCATTGCCCGCGCAATTGTCTTGCAAGCCAGCCCCGCCCATCCCAGCAGGCGTGCTCTAATAATCCGTTTGTCAGAGCAAATTTTAAACAGAAAGCGTAGTATAGTAAAGATGTCTCTCCGTCCAGGAGCAGTAAACTTCGATGAGAAGTGGTCTAGCCTGCGGGAGACCATCTGTGCGGTTATGCAGCTGCAGACCGTGCGCATGGCAACCTGGAACGACCACTATTCGTATCCATCGCTTTGAATGAATTAATATACATGTAGCGCATAATTTGGTGTAGTTACAGGGCGTCCTCAGATTTTGTCTCTGCAGCTTGTGTAGGAAGGCCTGGGGGAGCCACCATGACATTACTGGAAACTGGGGAAGCTCTGTAGGTCTTCCTGGATGCTAAGTCATATCAGTGTTTGCATCTTCCTGGTTCTCAAACTCGTGCACTGACAATATTCAGGCCACCAACATTCCAAGGCATTAGATATGACATGGGAGATGGCCCATTATAGGATCATCCAGTTAACCTCAAGTCCCAGGCCGTTCCTATTTGATCACTTGCAGAATGAGGCCTGGGAATGAATCTCTGTACATAGTGCTGTGTTACTGTTCAGTAGTTTTGGTCCCAGACCCAAGCCAACCCCAGTGTGAATTGCTTTCAGTATCACATGCGGGGAAGGAATGTACCGGAAATGATATACATGCTGGATGAAATGTCTGTGGGGGAGGTCTAGGAATGAGGCTATGTCTGGTTTCCTTGACCACATCATACAGTGACATCTATGCCATGTGTGAGGCGTTTCCACAGTCCTATGCCGAGCAGCTGTACCAAGAGACGCAAACTCTCCTGGAAGGATTTGTGGGAGGGGTCTGCAAGGTATGAAACCACACCCACTTCCTACCTGTGCTAGCTAATTGGCTCGTTCTTGACAGTATAGTACTGGAAGGTTATAAAGCTGCTGCAATCTCCTCGCAACACCCCCCTCTCACTCCCTACCCTCACATCCTCACCTCTCTCTCACATCCTCACCCCTCTCACTCCCTACCCACACATATCCTCACCCCTCTCACTCCCTACCCGCACATATCCTCACCCCTCTCACTTGCTCACTCCCTCACATCCTCACCCCTCTCACTCTCCTCACATCCTCACCCCTCTCACTCCCTCACATCCTCACTCCCTCACTCTCTCACATCCTCACCCCTCTCACTCCCTACCCGCACATATCCTCACCCTTCTCACTTGCTCACATCCTCACTCCCTCACATCCTCACCCCTCACTCCTCTCCCAGCACTTCCTCCCACTGGACCCTCAGTCCCTGTTGGGCGGCTACCAGTGCCACTGGCTGAACTACCAGCAGGGGGCCAAGTACCTGGACAACCTCTTCAGCTACTTCAACCGTGTGTCACTTCGGAAGTACCAGCCCTCTGAGTCCATCGATTATGCCATCCCCGGGATCTATACCCCACAGCCAACACCACTGCCCCAGAACACCCCAGTGGAGATTAGGAACGTGCGTACTCATGCACTACTGTACCTTAACTCACACATCCACACACTTACACACAATCACGCATACACACATTTCTGCACATAATTATACTCATTCACACACATATATGTAACCTCATGCATGTACAGATGGCGCTGCATGTGTGGAGGTGTGAGATGGTGGAGAAAGTGAGGGACACTCTGCTGAAGGCACTGCTAGCAGAAGTCAGGAGGTGAGCTCAAGCAACTCATGACTCGATCTTCCTCCTCCTTACCCCTCAGAATTGAGTGTACATGCATCCTCATACTCGCCCTTCATGCACACATTTGGACACGTACCCTTGCACACACATGCACACACACACACACACACGTACATGCACATATTCATTATACCGCACACATGCAACACACATGCATGCATGCATGCACACACGCGCACACACACACACACACACACACACACACACACACACACACACACAAACACACACACACACACACACACACACACACACACACACACACACATAGGGACCGAGAAGGGCAGTCTGCTAATCTGAGTGTAGTCAGAGACGTAATTTCTTCACTTGGTGAGTTCTTGAAAATACACTGCCATGGTAATTACCCCGTGCGCATGCGCAGCAGGGGGTAGAGTGATTGGTTTGTCTGTCAGTCTATCTGTCTGTCCATAGATGTAGAGCGGTTTGAGCAGTGAAGGCCTTGTTGAAGGCTTATTTCAGGATAGAAGTGTCAGAATTCAGAAAATACTAGCATCTACGTAACTCACAGACCAGAGATCTACTCGAGAGGCCGAGAAAAGCTGCGTGAAAGTCGTGCTTCTAATTTATACAACTTGACCACACCCTATTTCTAACATTACTGCCACAACTTACGGTATCTCATTCTGCATGCTGATATCGTAAATCGTGGCCTAGCTAGCTCATCGTGCATGCTGTATGAATAATCGGTGGTAGGCCTAAGCTTATAGCTGTCAAGTCAAAGTTGCGCACGGGGTACGTGCTCTGCTGAGCACCTCTAGTTGACATTTAGCATTCATCGTCTATGATGTTACATCCCACCTCCTCCACCCTTTCCACTCACACACACCTCCTCCACCCTTCCACTCACACACATTTCCTCCCCCCCTTCCACTCACACACACTTCCTCTCCCCTTCCACTCACACACACTTCCTCTCCCCCTTCCACTCACACACACTTCCTCTCCCCTTCCACTCACACACACTTCCTCTCCCCTTCCACTCACACACACTTCCTCTCCCCTTCCACTCACACACACTTCCTCCCCCTTCCACTCACACACACTTCCTCCCCCCCTTCCACTCACACACTTCCTCTCCCCTTCCACTCACACACACTTCCTCTCCCCTTCCACTCACACACACTTCCTCCCCCCCTTCCACTCACACACTTCCTCCCCCCCTTCCACTCACACACACTTCCTCTCCCCTTCCACTCACACACACCTTCCACTCACACACACCTCCTCCCCCCTTCCACTCACACACACTTCCTCTCCCCTTCCACTCACACACACTTCCTCTCCCCTTCCACTCACACACACTTCCTCCCCCCCTTCCACTCACACACACTTCCTCCCCCCTTCCACTCACACACACTTCCTCCCCCCTTCCACTCACACACACTTCCTCCCCCCTTCCACTCACACACACTTCCTCTCCCCTTCCACTCACACACACTTCCTCCCCCCTTCCACTCACACACACTTCCTCCCCCCTTCCACTCACACACACTTCCTCCCCCCTTCCACTCACACGCACTTCCTCTCCCCTTCCACTTACACCCCCCCCCCCCCCCCCCCCCCCCCTCCACAAACACACACAAGTTGAAGTGGAGGAGTACAACAAAGAGTCGGCACTGAAGTTCTACCAGGAGGTGTTTGAGTCCCCCTTCCTCCGAGAGACTGGGGAGTACTACCAGCAGGAGGCCTCCAAACTTGTCGCCGAGCTCTCTTGTTCAGAGTACATGGTACAGGTTGTGTCACGACTACAGGCAGAGAGGAGAAGAGGGCAAAGGTTTCTTCACCAGACATCAATTACCAAAGTATGCGTGTGTGAATCTCTGCCGATTGTTGTGTTGTACATCCTGCCTCTTCGCCCTCCCCTCATTCTCCTCCCCTTCTTCTATTCCTCCTCCTCCCTCTTTCTCCTTCTCTTTCCTCCACTTCATTTTCTTCTCCCTCCTCCCTCTACTACTTCTGCTTTTTCCTCCCTCCTCCTCCTTCTCCCTCCTCCCTCCTTATCATCCTCCTTCCTCTTCCTCCCTCCTTCTCCTTCTCCCTCCTCCCTCCTCCTTCCTCCTTCTCCCTCCTCCCTCCCTATCATCCTCCTTCCTCTTCCTCCCTCCTCTCCTCCTCCAGTTTATCCGTGAGTGTGAGGCGCGACTGGTTGGGGACTACAGGGTGGACTATCTCTATGCACACACAAGGGAAATGGTGCAGGAGGAGAGGAGGAAGGACCTGTCAAACCTGTTTGTCCTGCTTAGCGGGATTCCCCATGCTCTAGACCCAGTCATAGCAGAGTTCGAGGACCATGTAAGATGCCAAGGTGGGTGCAGTGTTTGATGATGGGTGTGTGTACCCTGACCTTATGTGACCTTTGTACTTTGGCCTTTACAGGGTTAA
Organism: Axinella damicornis; assembly: GCA_963931865.1. Lineage (NCBI taxonomy): Eukaryota > Metazoa > Porifera > Demospongiae > Axinellida > Axinellidae > Axinella > Axinella damicornis. The sequence goes on along the minus strand of OZ007516.1, from coordinate 3,461,515 downwards.
CAGCTTTTGGCAAGCTGCAGGCAAGTAGTTACAGAGAGATTCAACCAATCAGAGAGCCACATTCATCCCCTAGACAGGAAAGAAGGCTCTTAGATTGGTAGTTATTATGTGGTCTCCTCTCCCTAGGGTTTGAATGTCTCCGAGTTCATGAGTGCTGTTCTGAGTGTCCACAGCAAGTTCCAGGGCATGGTGAGGGAGGTGTTTGGAGGGCATAAAGGATTCCATACTGCACTGGACCGGGTAAGCGGTGTGGTGGCCGAGTTCTCATTAGTGATAGTGTGTTATAATTAATCTTTGCCACTACAATATTACGTTCACGTGTGCATAATGCACCTGTCTTGGAGTTCTCAGCTGTGCTGTCGTACCTAGACATTCATTCATGCACTCTACCATAAAAACAGCATTTCCTGTAGGCCAACATGTGGTTACCATAGCAACCAGGTACCACCCTGGCATACCTGGTACCTACAGTTGAGATAGAACTCCATTCGTATTCAGAACGGCAGCACAGGACAGTTGAAAGTCAGGGAGTGAGAGATTAGATTATCTTCACTTTTTGCGGACGCTGCTTTGTATCACGGTTGAACCAGCTTCTCCAACTTAAGGTACAATGTAATTCCCTAGGCATTAGACCACGGTGTTGACATCTGCAGAGACAGAGAATAAACAGCAAGAGTTGTTATTGTTCAGTGTTCTGTTTCATGATGATGCAATGATGATGTCATTGCCCCACTAGGCATGCAGGGTGTTTGTGAACCTCTCTGAGAAACCAAGGCAACAACCGAAGGCTCCACTCCTGGTAAGGGCTGTCAATCTCTACACACACACACACACCCAACCATGCTCATCTGCCTCTACTTCAACACACACATGCACACATATACACACACACACACACGTACACACACGCACACACACACACTCACACACTGTCACACGTACAGCTGGCACGATACTGTGACCAGCAGCTGCGGAAGTCCTCCAAGGGCATTGGAGAACAGGAGGTAGAGGATCGGCTGGAGGAAGCTGTGAGTATAGTATCCAGCAAAGTTTTAGGTTTAGTTTTATTGGGGCGTGGTTATTAGCAAGCGTGTGCAGTTCAGTGCATGTTTATGTAGTATCCACGTGTATCTCTCCCTTGGCACACCATCTATCCATGCACCTGCGCCCCATTCCCTCCAACACCCACATCCCCTCCCACCTAGATCATTGTGTTCCGTTACATTGATGACAAGGATGTGTTCCAGCGTTTCTATTCCCGGATGTTGTCACGGCGACTGGTGCAGAGCCTCTCCTTGTCGATGGAGGCTGAGGAGAGCATGATACAGAAACTAAAAGTATGCAGGGAGAGGGTAGGAGTATGAGGTTGGGGGGGGGGGGGGGGGGGGAGGAGATCTGGTAACTTTCTTCTTTTCCCTCCCCTCCCCCTCCCACTCCCCCCTCTCCCTCCCCCTCCCCATCCCCACCCCTTCCCCACTTCCCCCCTTCCCCCTTTTTCCCCCTTCCCCTCCTCCCCCTCTCCCTCTCCCCTCCTCCACAGCATACATGTGGCTATGAGTACACAGCCCGGCTGCAGCGAATGCTAGTGGACATGAAACTAAGTACTGATATTATGTCCAAGTTCCAGGAGCACCTCCAGGTAGCGGGGAAGTCCCTGCCAATCAGCTTCTCCACATTGGTGCTGCAATCAGCCGCCTGGCCCCTCCATTGTGATAGCTCAGGATTTGTTGTCCCAGAGGAGCTTGTACCTTCCATTAGAAGAGTGAGTGTGGGGGTGGGGTGGAGAGGGCGAGGAGGGATGGAGGGGGGAGGAGGGTGGGAGGAGGGAGGGATAGAGGAGGGAGGGATGGAGGATTAGGGAGGGATGGAGGGGGAGGAGGGAGGGATGGAGGGGGTTGAAAGGGGAGGAAGGGTGAGATGTGGGAGGCAAGGTGGGGGTAACAGTCCAAATACTACAATGCATAATTTTACTTTCTGCAGTTTGAGCTCTTCTATGTTCAGAAGTACAATGGTCGGAAGCTTACATGGCTTCATCACATGTCCATTGGTGAGTGATGGAGGGAGGAAGGGAGAGAGATGTGGGTGGAGGAAAGGCAGGGAGAGTTAGAGAGGGGGAGGGAACAGCAGGGAAGGAAGGGGGGGGGGGGGGGAGAAAGAGACAAGAAGGGAGGGATTTAGGGAAGGTAACACATGTAGTGCATGTACATTCATTGGTATGTGGAACAGCATTTCCATGGCAATTGGGCTCCATGGCACCTTCAGCAATTGCACTTAGTAAACTGTCAGCCATCTAGAATATTGATTGCTCTGGTTTCCTACCTGCTTGCTGAAGATGTATCACCATAGAAGTCAGTAAAACTGTCACCTGCTACACATGCAGTAAAACCAATGTATGTTGTCCATTGCTCAGGCGAGCTGAAGATGTACCACCTTAAGCGGCCCTACACAGTCTGCGTCACTACCTTCCAGATGGCAACGTTGCTGGTGTTCAACCAGTCAGACACCCAAACACACAGGTATGTGAGGTACCACTCTCACTCCCAGGCCTCTCCCCAGCTCCTTGCTTTTTGCAGTACATAATCTCACATGAGTGAAGAGAGGGCTTTGATTATGTGTGGGCATCCCAGAGTGCAGAACAGCAAGAAGAATGCAGGTATCAGGGAACTAGAAGTGGGAGGCGACTGTCTTATGTGCCAAGTGCTGCATGCAGCAGTTTCCAATTTATTTGCTAATGTCTCTTACTCAAGATGTATGACCAGGTGATCACTGCAATGTCTGGGTGTCGATTGACCGGCAATTCAGTGTATATGTACAAACACCCCAGCCTCGTTCCCAGGCTGTTGTTCTTGAGAACGAGAGCTTGGGAATGAGGCTAAGAGTCCAGTGAGTACATTTGAGTTGTAAGAAGTAGAGGCTGGCCGCTTGTTGCTAGCATCGATGTCTCCTTTGTTCAGCTCTCTGCGGCAGTGCACACAGCTGAAGGACCAAGACCTGCTCCTGACACTGCAGTCTCTGATCGACTGTAAACTTCTCTTGTTGGAGGAGGGAGAGGTGGGTGTGCGGGTGTGTTAGAGGAGGGAGAGGTGGGTGGGTGGATGTGTGGGTGTGTGGGCTTGTTGGAGGAGGGAGAGGTGAGTGGGTGGTGTGGGCTTGTTGGAGGAGGGAGAGGTGGGTTTGTGTTTGTGTGTGGGTGTGGGTGTGCGGGCATGAGTGTGTGCGTGTGTGTTTGCTGTGTGTATTGTGTGTATTGTCTTGGTCCCAGACCCAACCAACCCCAGCACGTCTCGCTATCAGTATTGCGTGTGGGAACTGGAAGTGATATACGCGCTGGATGAACGGTCTGGGAACGACAATATGTACTGTGTGTGTGTGGCCAATTCCCAACAGAGTATCTCCATCTGTCACTACATACGTATGTATCGATCCCCTCAGGTATTGAGCCCAAGTTCTGTGCTGAAGCTGAATAAGAGTTATTCTAACAAGAGAACAAAGTTCAAGGTCACCGCAGCTTTACAAAAGGACTCACAGCAGGTATGAGCTTGACCTTTCAGCGACTGTCACATGATTGTCACATGGCCTTACATGACTATCAGATTGATTGTCACGTGGTTATCATACAACCTTTCTCTAGGAGATAGAGCAGACACAGTACTCGGTGCAGGAGGACCGGAAGCTTCACATGCAGGCGGCCATTGTGAGGGTGATGAAGGCCAGAAAGAGTCTCAAACACAACCAGCTCATAGAGGAGGTGGGGCTGAACCAACTAACAAATTCATGATTGTGTACCTTGGTGGTGGGCAAGTAATGGAGACTGTAGAGTCTACACTGGGAAGCAATTTTGCAGTTGTGATTCTGTATTTTGTTCAGTGGAGAGTTACTTACCATACAATCACACGACAAGGGGATTGAAATTCTCATTAAGTAGAGCAGTAACACAGAAGTACATCACATGACGCACACACGCACACACGCACGCACACACACGCACGCACGCACGCACACACACACACACACACACACACACACACACACACAGACAATAACACAGGTGAAGTCCCGGTTTACCCCCAACATTCAAATGATCAAGAAGTGTATTGAAACACTCATAGAGAAACTGTACCTCGAGAGAGATCCTCACTCCAGAGACACGTACAACTATATGGCATAGCAGACATTGTCCGTGGAATATTTTTTGTGAATGTCTGTACAGATGTGACATACATGTACAGTGTCTATACCTGTGATATACATGTCATGTACAGTGTCTATACATGTGATGTACATGTACATGTGCATGGTTTTAGAGATGATGTGTCTACAATTGCAAACACACAGAAAAATAATGCAACAAGTAGCTATAGCTAGTTTATATTTCCCAACCAATTCCATGGCATCATAACCTGCACGCAGTTTTTCGTCTTGATTTTGGCAGCATGCATGCAGGCTGGTTGCATGGAGCTATAGCCTTGGCCTGGCCGTTCCCACCTCCATGGTCCAGTACTATATAAGTTTGTAGTGCTGCATTGGGATGTGGCTGGAGTTACAACGTATACAGTAGCAGAAAGTGCCACCATGGATAATAGAGACATTCCATACATTAAGAATAGGGCGGCGCGCGCGTTTCCAATCCAGTTCCCCGTGCTCTATTATCCATGGTGTCACCACTTGATGAAAACAGTTGCAATATGCAGTGGGGGGTGTCAGCTGTTAGGAGTGCCAGCTTGATGCATGCAAGGGAAGACTTTCACCACAAGATAAAACTTTTATAACATGCAGTTGGAACACAGTGTAGTAGGCATATTCTTTTGTAATCAAACATAGGAAATTAATTGCACACAATGAAATTCGTATACAGGGATATGAGGGTCAGGGCTACACAAACTAACCACTGATGAATTACAAGGTCACATTCACCATGCAAACACATATCTAATACAGTCACGTAAGGAGAGGCTACTAGTTCTCCGTGCAACTACAGTGCAACTGTTTTCATAGTCTAGTACTTCGCGCAGTTGCGCGAGGTGTACTGGGTACAAGATGAGTCATCCGTCGTTTCCTTGAAGCCATACATTTTTGTATCGATCATTGCTCCATCCACCAGGTTGTGGAGGTTGCAGTAGTTGGTGCCATAGTCGAGAACAGCGTACCAGGTCTCCGAGGTTGAATAGCCCTGTGTGTGTGTGTGTGTGTATGAGTTGTGTATGTGTGTGTTGTGTATCATGTGTGTGTTGAGTGTACTGAGATAGATAGATAGATAGATAGATAGATAGATATTTTAGACAGGAAATGTCCCTTCAGCCACCTGGCTGGTCCTCCAGGGAGTCCTGCATATACAGTACACACAATAACTGCACATTCGTCTACAAAATTACAAAATCAAACACATACAGTCCTGCACATACACACAATTAAGTACACATTTGTCCACAAAAATTGAGTGTTGTGTCATGTTGCCTTGGCAACCAAAACTGGCACATGGAAGCTCCATAACCGCATGAAAAGCTCCGTTACATCCTGGTATCTGGGGATGTACCACTGCACCTGTGTTTTGATTGTGGGGCCCATGCAGGCTATTTATAGTGCTGTGGACTTACACCTGTATACACTACAGATACCAGACGTTACTGACTTGTTTCGTGCTGTCATGGCGATTCGATTGTCAAGGCAATATGAACAAATATACACATACATCAAGGGAAAATGACTGCTTCAGGGTACAAGTTGCTTTTTGCTTACCGCAACACTGCATATAGTGGCTGAAGTAGCAGTGAACGTCATAGTGAGGTCATCAACATAGTGTTTCACTGGAGTGGTATGTGTTCCCTTGATCTCAGTGGCAGACTTGCTTGTGATCTGTGTGGTGCGTGTTTGGTAGTGTTTGTGTGTGTGTGTGAGTGTTTGTGTGTGGTGTTTTTTGGTGGTGTGGCATTTGTGTGTTTGGAGTGTGTGGTGTTGTGTTTACATAAAACAACAAAAAGTAATGTACATGCACCTAGTCTCTAATATCCTTGCAAAACATGCACACTCTCATGCCACACAAGTAACATACCGCATATCGGCACTTTTCGCCATCACAGTTGGTACCAGACCAGGCGTTCATCTGTGCAACTATCTTGGCATTCACAAATGTGCAGTTTGCGGCAGAGAATGTCCTGCAAGAGGGAACAAATCAATCAATCAATCAATCAGTCAATCAATCAGAACGGGGAAATATTATTTTGATCTGCAGTTATTGACCCTATTAGCAAAAGGTGCTAAGGCTCAATAGTCAATATACGATGCGAAAGCATGTAGCTACTGATTGTCGACTCCAGCACTTAGAACTAGCCAGACCCACCAGGTGAGCTTGCAGGATGCATGGATGGGGTAGCTAGCAGCAAGGGTCCAGCAAGCTGCGACCATGCACGCCAGGAGAAACTTTGCAGCCATTTCGATCGATCAGTGAGCAGAGATGCAAATTATGTCACGAACTGCTTTGCTGAGCACGACCTTTAAAGACATGTGACTGTACTGTGTGGGCCGCATGCGCTGCCCCGCCCGCGCCCCGCCCATGCTGCGCTCGAGCTCATGCGCGCGCATAATTTGGCTAGGCTAGCTAGCTAGCTAGTAATAATAATGACGTCACGAGACGAGCTAGCTAGCAACGCGCCTTAGCAACAAGGAAAGCGCTGATTCAGCATGCAGTGATATCTGTGTATGTGGTGATGTATTCGCTTTAACATCAGATGATGGCATCCCAGGAGCAGGATAAGCATGTTCAGGGGATGGCAGTGGAGTCCCTTCCTGGCTACCTGCCCTGGGAAGATGACTTAGAAATGGTCTCCAAATACCTGGATAGGAAGGTACGTACCTCTCCTCTGTATCCCATTTGTACCATAGATAATATAGTCCCTATCCGACTAAATTATCTATGCCTGTACATATGTAGTCTCATGGCCGGCCACACCCGCCACTAAGTGGGTGTGGCAAGACTCAACTATCAAATTTATACTTAATCTCTCAGGAAGAGCTGCAGGAATCTCATCGACAGTACATGCAAGAGCACCCTGCTTTGAAGGCAATTCTGGCGGACTTTATGCAAGCTTTACTGATACAGAAACCAGACAACGTGTACCAGTTTGCAAAAGATTTCTTTGCACCGTTTTCACCTGATGCTCTCTCCACATCCTCCTATCCCTCCCACATTGTTAACTCAACATCGTAACTGGTCCACAAGAATATCATCATGGCTGCAGTGACTGAGATGATTTTTATATACAGTGAACTGACTGTCATGGATTTGACCTAATAATTATGTTAGCTGTATTTCTGCAACCACAAAATGTAATCTTTGGGAATAGTGACAGGTCGTGTGTGATTGCCATGTCCTAGGCATTCTCACGCCACCTGCATTACCTGGGTGCATTAGTGCAAGCAGCAAGCAACAAATGCTGGGTGACTGAGAAGGCCTGGATATGAGGCCAGTCCTTTCCCTCTTTAGTTGTTATGAGGGGGTCTCTACAGTAGCTGTTTTGAATGCACAGAAGTGTCAATATGTGATTGTACACTACTAGTCAAAATAATACCCATGACCTGTAACTAGAGCAGCATTCCTAAGTGTGTTGCCTAGGTGACAAGATGGGTTTTCTGATTTGAGTGGCCCATACATCAGTGTAAGTGAGGTTTCTGGATGCATCAGTTGCTGTTGATTATAGCAACAAATACAGTAGCTACCAACTTGTGACTGTCCCTTCCCAGCCACTCTTCACATTCCGAGCTAGCTGGTTGCATCAGCTGTGTAGTAAATAGTTACAAAGGGACAATGCACATGGAGGGAGTACTCCTCCCAGGTAAAATTGCATTTATCTGCTCATTGGTATCACCACTTGACCTTTGTAACAGTATTCATTACAAGTCATATGATTTGAGCATATTCAGGACAGGAAATTAATGTTTGGATACAGTATCTCCACATTCTTTGTACACAGTATCTGCACATTCTTTGAAGTGGTTAAGCACTGCATGGCTGAATGCCTCATGAAATAAGGCTGTAGAATTATTACACTCCTGGTATAGGAAAAATTGTGCCGCGTAATGTAATGTAATGTAATATAATATAATATAATGTTTGAGTACTTAGGCTTGGCCTACAGGGATTCTGACTACACCGCCGTGATCGCTATCATGCACTGACCTGAATGATAAAAGTTGGTGCTGAAACTCACCTTGGTGGTGGAGATATGAGCGCTTTTGTCTCGCCGTTGGCCGCCATTGCTCGAGCGCTCCATCGACTTCCGGTGGCAGTACCGTTCTTAGGAACGGCACACGAAGATTCTGACCACACGGCCGTGATAGCTGTCGTTCACTGACGCTTGCATGCCATAACTCACCGTGCTGGCTAAGTTGTGAGTGCTGTAATAATGACTTGTCTTCCTTTTGGTCGCCATTGCTCGCGATCGACTGAGCCACGTGGCATGTGCGTTAATTGGAACGAATTGCAATAATTAAGTTTTGCTACGGCGAGGCAATCGCGGGGTTGCAACGGCTACCAGGAGTGCGGTTGCCCCTCGATTATTAATGAATTAGTTGTTTCTTAGCCTCGTTCCCACGTAGTGAATGGGAATGAAGCTAACTGTTTATAGCCTTGAATGTTTTTTTGTAATAAAAAGCTGGTTGTAAGCCTTATCGAACCGGAACAGGGTTTCTAGAAGAGAGTTCAATAGTGCTGCGTGAATAACAAACCTGGGAAGGGGCCTCAACAGCATAACATGCTCTGATAATCAACTCCATGCCTGTCCTAGTCTCGGTGCCAGACCCTCCTCCTCCTCCTTCTCCGTGTGCGAGGGTCTGTCCGTGATATATACTCGTTCTCATGCTCCCCCCTGCACAGCAACAAATAATAGTGCTGCGCAGGGGGAGCCTGGGAACAAGGCAAATTGTCAAGCATGCTTGTCCTGGCTGCCCGTACATGGCACACTATACTATTTCCATTCACATGCATTCATAACCCTAATCACAAGAAGCTATTAAAGTCTCATTCCGGCTTTTGAATAATGTCGAACTTTGCCTGCAGGCATGGTCACCCGGAAGTGAGATGAATAATTAGACTCTCTGATTAAAGCCGGTGCCACCCCTCACCAAGTGTGCAGCCACATGACGGTTGATTGTGCTCGGTTTGGTTGCGTCTTCTGTTGTGTTTCTTTACATCGTTGCCAACCCATTCTTTAAATATCCAGCCGGAATCCAGCTCAATCCGAGAGTCTGCATGAAATATACGACAGTTGGGTTAATTTTTCGTCGCTGATTTCTTTGCGAAGGGCGACGTTTTGCAATCAGTGTCTCGAGGGTTCACGAGCTGCAGTGATCCTCGGCTTGATACCTCGCAAGGAACGATTCTTGTCATTGGCGGTGCGAGGAAATCTGTTCGATTGGGAGAGTATGGTGAGTGTAGCTATATGATGCACAACCTAATCCGCGTTTTGGGTTGAGGTATATACTAGTAGTACAAGTAGCATGGTTGGATTATAATGAGCCATAAATGAAGGTACAGAGAGCAGGTATTCCTTTGGTGTTGCGAAGTGTGTCTTGAGTTTATAATTATTTTTGTTCCTGCATTGTACATTGATTTTGATCCTGAGAGATCTGAGCGGAGCTTTAACAATTCAGATTCTTCACGTGCAACCTCTCTTTCTGTGTGTGCATGTGTGTTGCAGGATCCTTATGGCTCATCCTCCTATATACCTGTCCTACCTTATGGAGTGGAGATTCCAAACCGGGTCTTTGTTGGAGGCATTTCCTACAGTGTAAGAACTAGAGTGTGTGTTGGAGATGAGAATGAGTGAATTAATGATCAGCGCCTGTAATTATAGCGAGAAAGTACACCTCAATGACCTTGTTTATGACTGGATCCTGTCAGTTTTCAACTATACAGTGCAGGCAGGTGCTGTGTCATTTTATCAAAGCTGCTGAGTCAAAGTTTCAGTGCACCTGCATAGTATCTGTGGTCAGTTTGGCCAAGTGAAAGACAGCAAAATCATTACCAGCAGTGTCATTTTATCAAAGCTGCTGAGTCAAATGTACCCATTTCAGTGCACCAGCATAGTATCTCCGCACATTTGATTTACAATAATACTTTTTCTCTCTTAAAGACTACTGAGCTTGAGCTCAAAGACTTCTTTGGTCAGTTTGGCCAAGTGAAAGACAGCAAGATCATTACCGACAGATCAGGGGTGTCCAAGGGGTGAGTGCTGTGTACTGTTAACATAGAGCTGAGTATCAATTTTGGAAGGTGACCCTCAACGTTAGAAACGTCTTGAAGTTAGCCCTTAGGTGGGCATTTGATTACAAGGAAGAATTGTTCTCTTGGTAGTGGGATTACATAGTATTTGGAGGAAATCTGAAGCTCTTTTCTAAACTAGTCAACTGTTGTCCAATTGGACTTGCTGGCTACTGATAACTAGCATGTATCAGCTGTTGTATGAAAATACTGGGTGAATCCCTACTCCAAAATCACTCTGTTCCATTCCTTTCTCACGAGATGGGTCCTTTGTGGCCTTCTGGTGTTTATCCAGCGGTGATTTTCACCCTGAGGTGTTGATACGATTTTGGCTGTCCCTATTCAGCACCAGTCAGTGTTAATCAGAGTATTCACCCTTATCGGGCTGCAGGTATGGCTTCATTACCTTTGCTACTGAAGAAGAAGCAACCAAGGTCTATACCAAGGTAAGCAAAATCCAAATGGCTTCTCGTATCATTTTCTCTTACTGTGTTCATGCTTTCACTTACATCACATGTGGTTGTCGAGCATTATTACTATGGCACTTTCAGTTTATAAGTATCCCAGCTCTGTTGGGTATATCAGGTTGAGAAAACAATTCAGTAGGCCATACTAAAGCCATGTATGCAGTTGCTGATGTCTTCTTTTGAACAACTTCCAGTCTTGCCCATCCATAGCCATGTTTGCTAAGTATGAGAGAATTCTAAGATGTTTGGGAAATACTGCTAAGAAAATGAGGACACAACAAATTTATTTGCCAGCTGTTCTCATTTACACCTACTAGGCGCTTGGAAAAATCAGATAGAAAGGTCTGGAGGGAGCAAAAAGGCTAATTAACACTTCATTGTTGATTAAAGGGTGCAGTATTAACACCATATCTCCATGAGTAATGTCTTCAGCTGGTAGACTAAGTAACAGCAAAGCTTTGATTTATCATGTGACTCTCATGGGATCCACTAGCAAATTGTAGCAATACCTTTCAATTATTCGTTCATTGATAATACACAGCTTTCAGTAAGTGTTATCAAACCTGAAAGTGACAGTTCACACTAGACTAACTCCTTATTGAAGGATACTCATTGCACACACAATTATTAGGAATCTGATACCATACTATGCTCACAAGTTGCAATTAATGGAAGAAAGTAGAGTTAGGTGTGTGTGTCTACTCTTCTACACAAGTTTACATGTGGCAGTGTATGCACGTGCTGTATGTCATTGTGTAATTAATGTTCTAATGGAGTACGATTCTGTGCAAGTTTCATCAGGTGCTTGTAATTATAGTCTCATTACCAGACTCTCTACTGAAAGGGGGAGGGGAGTCTGGGACCTTTCCTTAAGGAGTCTGGGAGACACAATCATGAATTGAAGTTTGCAGAATTTCTGGGCTCCCACTCCCCTTTGGGTGCTAGTGCCCATGTTGATGGTCACAGGGAGGGAATCCCTACCTTTTGGTGACACCTACTTAGTTCCAACTCATGCTTAGGCCAGCAACATTTATGCAAAGTCATCTCTCCAGATCTACACCGATGAATTGGGGTTTGTGGTACAGCATGTGTAGTTGTAATTGGGTCTCTCATTGCACCTTGCATGGTCTAAAGGGGAGTTTGTTCTACAAGGAGAAGAAACTGAACGTCTCAAAGGCCATCAGAAAGCAGGTATGAATTGCAAAATTATAACTAGACTCTCTCCTATACACAGCTCAGTTACTCTCTTAATTCTCTTTAGGGTGGACAGTACTCAAGAGCAAACCAAGGTAAGCTAGTGGTCATATTTACAGCAACAAATGTTGGTTGGCTGCAACTTGGGTGCATGTGCAACGATACCAGTAGCTATGCAAGAGGGCTCTTAAGGTTACAGGATACTCGTGTGTGCACTGTGCGAAATATATTGGAAATGTATACTTAATTTTTCTAACCAAAAATCTCTATAGTACAAAGAACGTGAGCAACTTGATTCCGGCGGTGGACAAGGTGCAGGGCATGACGGAAGCTTTTTTGATAGTATAATCCTTGGCAAATTTATCTGCTGTCTCGCTCGAGAAAAGCAGCTTTTTGGTGAACTGAACTGCTCGTTTTTGCACGGCTATACAGCGTATCCGCAAAAGCTTCCATCATGCCCTGCACCTTGTGACAGCACACCTCCACCGCCAGAATCAAGTTGCTCACTCTCTTTGTACAAGATATGTTTGGTTAGAAAAATTAAGTATACATTCCAATACATTCCGCACGGCGCGCACACGAGTATCCCATAACCTTAAGTTAATGTCACAGCCTAAGGGAGATATAGTGTCTTGCATCGTAGCCTGTTGCAACAGATCATAATGTACCCCTTGCTTCCAGTTCTGGGAATATTCTGGGAATGAAACTAAAGCTGTCTGAATTACAAAGTCATTCATTTTGCAGAATATGTGAATGGTCAGCGTGCAATCTGGTTTCATCCCAGTGGCTACCTTGTCAGCCAGCACGATGGTGCCTGGCACTTTCAGCAGCCCAGTCCTCACTCACAACCAGCAAAGGTACAACTATTGCTTTCCACTCCGCAAGTACACACAGTTGTCATGCTGGAGAAACAAACTGCTAATATAACTATAGCCTCGTCCCCAGCTCTTCATCACTTCCAGTACATTAAGAGCAGGAGGCCTGGCTTGTATGTGATCAATAAGCAGCAGCATGAAAGGGCAAGTTTGCGATTTGATTAAGTAGCTACCCATTCAGCACTTTGTGGGTGTAAGATAGTGAGTCATCCCCCACTAGTTCTTTTTGCTGGGGTGCCCACAAACAATGTCTACCTATTCATATGTTGACCACATGAGATTTCTCCATGCTGAAAAGCTGGGTGGGGCCTGGGAATGAGTAAAGTGATGTACTGGAACACTTCTTGTGCATGTTATTGCGAGTATAAGGACACTGTTGGCACCTGGGTTGATGGAATTTAACACCTTGATCACAGCACTTTGAGAACTGCTCAAGAGTAATTATCAACACAAGAGTTTAGCATGAGTGAAAGTGGTCCAAATACTAATGCTGCAATAATATTTACGACACTAACACATGACTACACAATAGTTATCATGTGTGCTGTGAATATCGCCATAAAATGTAATCAGAATGAATCTACTTGAACTTTACCTTGGAAAGGAATCTAACAATGAATTTTATACAATACGGACTGTGAAGAATTCTAAACATTGTTTGAGATATTTCACCTCCGGTCATGTGCCTTCCCTCCCTTGCAGCCCTGCTTTCCTATGTATTCTCCTATGTACATTGTAAGTTCTTGTGTCTTATGTAAGTACTCGATATCTGAACCCCACATGAGCAACAAGATCCAACAAGATGCTCGTGTGTTTCATCGCTTTGACCTTGTTGCTAGCCTCGCCATTTCTGTGCTCGGAGCCTCAGAGGCTCTCTAACACACAATTTCTTATGTGAGCAAAATTCTGCTGCTATACCCCTTGATAGAAGGTACACTGACCATTCCAAATCACACAGTCTGCTAAGGAAATACATACTTCTATCCATGCTGTTTGGCGGGGGAAATTTAGGCCCTGAAGTAACACTTCTTGGTGCATCTCGTTCTCTCACCAGCCAACGACAGTACCCTCTCTCCAGGCACCACCTATGAGCCAGCCAGCACCAGCTGACGTGTACACTGCTAGCTACTACCCTGCCTCTTCCCCCACCTATACCTACATTACGGAGCCGCTGCCCACCCCTCCCAATCAACACCCCCCCAATTACCCCACCCCCCAACTCACCCCAAACCAACAAGAGGTATGTATGGTGTACACCAGGATTTCTTTTAGGGAGGGAGGAGGGGGGCCGGGGGGGGGGGGGCTAATGAGCCGTGAACTACAGTTAAGAGGAAGTGAGCCTTCGTTTTATAGGGGTGAGGTGTTCATAAACTTAAGGTTTGACTATATACGTGTATCATCATCTTTATAAATATGTTACATTATGTCTTCGTACTAGGAGGCTCTCGGGAATGGGAGTGATAACTCAGTGTCAGTGACGCCGTCTTCCCAGTCTCCTGCCACAGAGAATGGCGCAGCCGAGAGTCAAGGAAAGGGTGATGTCGGCGACGCCAGCGATGACATTGCATCCCTTGAAGTCCAGACGAAACAACTTTCACTGAACCCCACAGACAAGAACGAAGTCAATGAACAAAAAGGATTCAACAGTCCTTCTACAATCCCCAATGGTATCATTCACAAAACAGGTCAAGTCTCCCCCTTCCAAAGCCGGAAGCCACCAAGATTTCAAGCACATTGTCCTCCAAATCTTAGCCAACCATCTCACTTGCTCTCCCCTTCATTCCAGCCCAATTTTCAGTTCAACTACCCACCCCCTACCCACTACCCAGTGGGACATGGGATAACCTTTGCAAGTTCCCTCCCCCCAACACTCCGAGCACCACAACAACCCCCTTTTGCACTGAATCCGATTTCTAACATTTCCACTGTTACATTTACATCACCTCCTGTATCTCCAAATCTCGTGAGCTTCTAGAAATGGACTTTAATGTATAACAGAAACATTCCTAACCATTAATTTTTGGTGATTTGTAACCGTTTATTTTTATCACTCTTCTCATGTTAATATGACATTTATGTTTGTCCGCTTTGTGCAGAGTCCATACCTTTGTGAAAATTACCAGCATAATATTATTATTATTACTACTACAGGTATGATCACATTAATATTGTACGTCATGTCATGTGCCTGCATTAGTCATCTATTCTATTTATGCAATTTTATGATAATTTCATACTCCACCCTAAATTGTTCCAAAAGCAGCTACAATAGTAAATACCCACAGGGTAACATGAAATGCATCGCCAGGATTATGAAATGACTCGAGGAAATCAACAATTCTCCTCCAGATGATCAAAAGTGGAAAGTTTGTGACTAACTCAGAGAAGTCTGATATGTTCCTAATAGTGGACTTACCACTAGGAGATAGTTTCGTTGTCTGTGTACTCGTGTCTTTGCAAACCTCCTTTGTTTCTAGAACTTCTCTTGTTGACGCATCACCCTGTGTTGCTCTGCTAGACTTCCAGTAGCTAATTCCAAGGGGTATTGGGAAGAACAGATGATATATCCGAAGACCAAGAGCATGAGTACGTATGGCCTTTGAACGCAGGGTACCATTGTTCACCGCTGGACCTTGGAGAGTTGAACACTTCAGACACTGTGGGTAGAACTTCTGGTAAGGAAATCTATCCATCCCGGAAGCGAATAGTTTGGTCGGCGGCTGGTGGTCAGCTATGAACTTTGAAACATAGCGTTTACCACAAGAATGACAGCCGTATTTCTTTCCAATTGACTGAATGAGAGATTTCTCATAATCTGTTGCAAACTGTGGGGTTTTAGCAGGGATCCAATCTCGAGCAAATGCTCCTGCCTTCATCAGGTTGCTAGGCAACACAGATGAGAATCTTCCCCCAAGAGCACGAAACACAACAGCACTGGAGAATGTGGAAACCAGGAGCTCTGGAAATGACAAAGAAATTGTCTTTTCCCTGGGCACCTCACTATCTTGTCCAGATAACCTCCCCCGTTCTTGTATGAAGAAACATGTCTTTACTGCTGCAAGGGACGCAATGCAGCCAGCAACACATACAGATGCTCCTCCATACACCGAAGAAAGGCGACCACCAGTACAGAAAATTCTCAGCGGTTTGAACACCATGACCTGTGCAGCTCCGAGCACAGAAGGGAAAGCCAGTGCACCAACCGCAGCTGTTGCTAGAACTTCCTTTGTTGAGAAAGGAGTCTCCAGCTTTGTCTTCAACAACTCCATCTACTTCTGCAGGTACGAGGACGGCTTTTCGCAGTGGGGATCGGGAGTGGGCTGCAAATGGAACACGGAGAACAGCAGTGAACTGTGAAGAGCCTATTATTATCTTATAAGTTCTCTGTTCTTCATATCAGTGTCACTCCAGCCCTCAGACAAATTGGTTAGGTAGTCAGGAAGACAACACGATCGCGAGCTCACCCTAAAGGCAACAGTTTGGTTCCCAGTCAATGCGACTTGGCCTGAGGGTCAAGGGTCGATCATGCATGGACAGAGCGTGCGCCTAAGGTCAAAGGTTATCCTAATCCCGCGCGAAAATCGAACTATAGCCAGCCGGACATACTGTATAGGCTGCATTCATCCCTGCTAGTGCTGCTGAGTTCATGGACCTACTAAGATTCACTGTCAGGCACTCTCTCAACAGTTCTATCTTCCAAACTCTAGCTGAGGAACATGGTAGGCTACTTGATACACTTACTGTGCATGTGTTGTGGCATAATAATATTGGAGGGGATTCCGGACAGTAGGGGATTTCCGGACATGGACTCAGCTTTCTCTCTGTGTTTGCTAACAACTTACAGCATCTGAAAGTTCAAAGGTAGGGTATGCATGCATACTTACCAGAATTGCTAAAGGAGCAAATGTGAGGGCCATGAAGTGCCGTGTCCGGAAGTACAACACCGTCTGGAAATCTCCGCCCTTACCTTATGTGAATGTCAACAATGTGCAGACGATGACTTCCGATAATAACCTAGAATATCCCCCCCCCCCCCCCCCTCCCACACACAATCACATCACAGCGGTCCCCTTTCCTGACTTCCTCCTCCTCTGCCTTGCCCTGGCTGTACTGTTGGCCACTGCAGGAGTGTTGTGCCTGAGGCAACTCTGCATCATCGCCAGAAAGAGGAGTCAGTTGCATGTGGTTCTATTATGGTTGCCAAATTCACATTGATATTGTTTTCATCTGCAGCAAAATCCGTTACCATGGAGACAGTGGCTGACGTAAAGCTCTTCAATCTGGCAAAGGTGATTATTCATTATAGGGTAACAATACACAGAGATCAGCAAACATGTCTGGAATACAATTGTACATAATTTTACTGTTCTTGCATCAATGACTACTTCTCTTGCAGACTTCTTACATCAGGGAAAACAAGGAGGAACTGGTGGATCTCATTAAAACCCACAACATCAGCATCAACCGTCCCAGAGATTCTGCAACTGGACTAACACTTCTACTTGTAAGTGCAACCTGACTATAAAATTTCTACTTGCAAGTCAATGGAACAGGTCCTTAAAGAGATAACATAGACGAGATTTGGCAAGGGCCGGTTTAAGAACATTTTTCTTACCTAGGGGTCAAATGTACCCATCTGATTGGTTGAATTCTATCCAATTATCAGACACAGCAACTCATTTTGGTCCCCATTCCCAGGCGAAATGAAAGACATTGAAACAGCCTATGAATGAGTATCTCACTTCAAATTTTGCGACAAATTGGTGGAGCTCATTTTTTTGTTTCAATTTCACAGGGTGCCTGCCTTAGCGGTGACGAAGACATAGTGAAATTTCTCCTGACGAAAGGTAGATCATTAGGAGTCTTGTTCCAAGGTGTTGGTGGGATGATCTAGAAATGAGGCTCAAGGTCTATCCATAACACTGTTGAAGTAGTACATTCCACTTCCAAAGTTCTTTTCTTACCACAAGGATGGAAGAATCTGAAAACCACCCATTCCATCTAATACTGACATACTGTACGATGTCATACCATTGCGTAATGGTTATAATCTGGCCAATGGGATGTTGTCAACTGTTGCACATTACAGTAGCCACCAGCACATAACATTTTCAGACTTCCTTACTCCTCACAGGAGCAGATATGACAGCTACAACCACCCAGGGTGACTCAGCCTTGCTGCTGGCCACCTATGCCTGCTGCACCGTGAAGACGGCTAACCCTTGTATCCTTGACCTGCTGGCATGCAGGGGGATCAACATCAATGCACAGAACAACAGTGGGGACACTGCACTCTCCATTGCAGCTCTGTACGGGAAGACAACCCTCATCTCTGTGCTACTGCAGTATGGTGAGGAGCCACTAATCATTTTTGTTCTCCATAGCTCTAAGTGATGAAAGCTGGTGGAGGCCTAACCTTGTTCCCAGGCCGTCTCACTTTTTAGCCGTATACATGAACTTTGAACCGTTGGAAAAGCTGGAGAAGGCCTGGTAGACTGGCAATATTTACTGTTCGTCATGTCTATATCCAATTTCCCTGTCAGTAAAGGCTTGCTGCTTGGGTCTTTGTAGCTCTTAAAAGTGGAGAAAGTGATCATAAACAAACAACTATGAACAAATGTTCAAAGTACCAAGGTTTAATGCAGTAAACCCAGATACTACTTATGCACTGCAATTACCTTTATATTTGCAAATGCATGATCTGTTCAATAGGTGCAGACCCTTACATCGTGAATTCCAGTGGCATTCTCTCAATTGATTTCGCTGGATGTTCAGGAAACTTTGAGGCAGCAAAACTGTTGGAGAAATGCATGAAACAAGCACATCCAGTTTGATCAGCGCACCTCCCTTCCCACAGTCTTTGATCTTTCATGTAACACATTCTATTCTTCTGCCATCCCCTCCAATTTAGTGAACGGTGTATAACGAAATATGCAATATTGAAATGTTTGCTGATTCAGCATTATGAAATCACCTGTCACAAGACCCGCATACACCGTAGTCTCGCGTAGCCAGACTCTCGCACGGAAAGGAGAGTCTGGTACCCTGCCCATATACGACTTGTTCCTTAGGCCACCCCTAGTGGGGTGGGATAAGTGGCGATAACGAATTCATGATAAGCGGATGTAAACCACAAAGTTTACATTACATCGCGGCGCTAAAGAATCCGTAATGCACGCATAATTGCCGAGTGCCGCGAGGCTACTAATCGTGCAGCGTAGTCAACATCCACTTATCATGAATTCGTTATCGCCACTTATCCCACCCCACTAGGGGTGGCCTAAGGAACAAGTCGTATATGGGCAGGGTACCAGACTCTCCTTTCCGTGCGAGAGTCTGGCTACGCGAGACTACATACACCGTTCGTTTCTTCATCTGCTAAACTAACCCGAGACAATGATGCTCCAGGAGAGACACGGTAGCCACCAATCCCAGCGCTCTTGCGGCGTTGGCGTCAGGAGTGTGGGGGTTAGCTCCACTGTGAGTAGCAGCAGCTACGTAATGTCGCAGTCCACTGCCAGCCGGAGGACCGCTCTGGCGCAGAGCTACTACGAGGACGCCAAGAGGTCTGATAGTGTAGCCACAGACTACTGACACAGTATAAGGTCCTGAACTAGTTGCTGTTTAAGTCCTAAATCATTAGAGTATACCATAGATAATCTATGAGTATACTCTACTACGTCCGGTAGTAAATCTAGGGTGGGGCATAGAGAGCGGTGGGTGTGGCTGATCATAAGAGTCACGACCAGGTAGTGATGGAGTTATGGCAAGGAAAAATGATGATTGCCGGAGGGCTGATGACGTCCCCATCTCTACAAACTGTATATCACTAGACGGAGCTCAATGAGCCCTGCATGTAGGCTCGTCGAGCTCTATCCAGTTACCGTATGTACAGATTAGACACTGCAGTGCAGACATACATAGCTGTTCCGTGTTTTCCACGTGTTCCGGTCCATTCCATAAAGTAATGACCACCACTTTGATACGTGTACCGTATTCCCAGCTCTCTTTGGTTTTAACTTTAACGCTCAAAACCTAACCCAACTGACCTTGCAAGCATCTGCATGCTACTATGTGCAACACTGTGTAGGTAAAGTCAAGCCTCTAGAGAATCTGATTCCCAGCTAGCTCCTGGATTTTCCACTACCAAAAATGTTCTTCTGCATGAATGATAACTTAGCCTCATTCCCAAGCTCCTCCCCAGCTTTTTGTCGCATACTGTGTCATCTTGATACATCAGTTTGTGTAGCCGAGAGAATTCTATGGTGAGTACAAGAGTGTCACTTTCCTCCTCCCTTGATCCCACTTGCTCATGAGCAGGCAGATCACCCAGGCGCTGAGTGTGGATGAGAGGGGGGAGAGAATGGAAGCACTGGAGTTATACAACAAGGCACTCACAACTCTGCGATCTGGACTGGCTACGCTGGGAGGGGAGTATGCCGGGTTGAGAGCAACCAGAGTGAAGTTGGAGAGGTGAGTGCCCATCTCTTGCTACAATACATGTACAACATACCCACATTCGAGTGCCTGTTTCCCACAAAAAAAAACAATGTTCTTTGAGCACTTCTGGTATGAACCCCCCCCCCCCCCCCCCCCCCCCCCCCCCCCCACACACACACACACACACACACACACACAGAATGAAGGAGCAGGTGAAGTCCAGAATGGAGATTCTCCTCCAACAGGAGACGGTTGCCAGGAGAAACTCAGCCCAAGCCTCCAGCCCTGCACAGACTTCCAAAATGGCTTCCAGTACCACTGGAAGACCGTCTCTGTCCAGCTCTACGACTGGTTCACGAAGCTCCATGTCCAAGAGTGTGTCTAGCAAAAGGGGCAGCATGGTGGGTGCCAGGGCTGACCTGCTCTTCAACGTTGATACAGGTGGGAGGACTAGATGTTGAAAATTCAACCAGGGGAGTCATAGTTCTAAACAATCCCTGTCCCCCCCCCCCCCCCCCCCCCCCCCCCCTCCCTCCCTCCCTCCCCTCCCCTCCCTCCCTCCCTCCCTCCCCTCCCTCCCTCCCTCCCTCCCTCCCTCCCTCCCTCCCTCCCTCCCTCCCTCCCTCCCTCCCTCCCTCCCTCCCTTCCTATTCCACACACAGGGATAGGTTTATTCCAGGTGGACAACCGGGATCATGTGATGAAGTACGAGGACGCTGATGCTTTGAGTGTATTCCGCTACTGTGAGAGCATCCCTGGCCAGCCCCCCGCCTTCCTACAGTGTGGGGGGTTTGTCTACCCACTGGTACCCGGACAGTCCCCTGTGCTGAAAGCCAGTGACCGCGTTTACATGTTTCCAGAACTGAAGGGGGAAGGTGAGGAAGGAGATACGGATGAGTGGGGGAAATTACTGTTACGATTACCACATGCTTCTCCTCCATATACCCAAACACCCCTCCCCCCTCCCCACTCCCCCCCCCCCCCCCTCCCCCTCCTCCTCCCCCTTCTCCCCCACAACCCTCCACCCCATCCCATAGATGGCACCTCAGTTGGTATTGTGCTCGACTCAGCTTCAAAGGAGGAGCTGTGTGAACTTGATCGCCTCTTCTCCCTCATGGCTGACTTTAGAACAGATGCGGGGGATCAAACCGGTGTGGGTGAGTGAGTGGGTGGGTGACACTGGGTGTGGTGTGGGTGAGTGCTGGGTGGGGGATGTGTGTAGGTGGGTGGGTGGGTGTTGTGTGTAGAGGGTGATGATGGATATTTAGTTTGTAAAGCACAAGCATGGCTGCCTGTCATGCAGCATTGAACATCGGGCATGCCATGACATTACTGTCCTTCCCTCCCTTCCCATCCCTCCCCCAAAAGAGTCACTTACAAAAGACAAGGAGAAGCCGGTGTGGGGCACAACAGTGGCAGGGGTGAGAATCAAACTGTTCTGCAGTGCTTGATTGTTGTTGTTACTTGTGTGATTGTCATGTGACCGTCATTTGATTGTAATATTAGGGCATAGACAAGGGGGTGAACTGGGTTACTGAGAAGATATCGCAAGGGACTGAGGCCGCCGGAAACCTCATTTCAAAGGTGGGCTCTGACTACTTCCAAAAAGGGAAACTTAAGGCTCTGTGCACATACTAGTCTTGTTCCCAGACCCTTCTCAGTGAGAGAGGTCTTGGAATGAGACTCCAGTAGCTTGAGACTATGAGTACCTAGGTAGGGTTGCACCAATAATCAGGTCGGCTATCGTATATCGGCTAAGAATACATGTATCAGTATTGGCTATCGATCAACAATGTAATGAAAATCAGTAACCCAAATTTTATGATAATGACGCATACATTGTTGTACAAGTAAAATAAGTACTGAAAGGTAGAAAATTCAATTCTGAATCAGCTATTAGTATTGGCAGGTAATTGTTATCTGCTAGATTCTGCATTGGTGCACCCTTGCAACCTAACCAGTTCATATTCATGTACACATGCCATGAATTGTACTAACTCCCAGGGGGCAACCAAACTACGTGACAAGATTGAACCAAACGAAAAGCCGACAGATATCCCAGAGTCGGTACAGAAGGGAGTCCACATCACCAGGAAGGCCTCAGGTGACAGCACAGTTATACCCAGCCACTGCACATTTCTGCGTTTTTGTGTGGCGAAATTTAGTAATAGTCTGAGTCTGGGCCAACAGCAAGTTTTGGTCCGGAAGGTAACTCAATTTACATGCACTATTCCAGTACACGTGCCCCCCCACTTGCCCTTCACATACGTGCACACACTTGCACACACATACACACACAAACACACACACACACAAACGTACATGCACATATTCACATATATACATGCATTCACATGCACACACACACACACATACACCCCCCCCCCCCCCCCCCCCCCCCCCCTCCATCTCACCTCTGCTCTCCAGGCTATGTGGTTAGCGTGAGTGATTTCCTAATGACAAGTCTGGCCAAACTGACTGTCAAGGTTGGCAAGGGGGTCAAAGATGCCGTGGCCGAGTCAGAGGTGAGGCACATCATCCTAGAGGCCTTGCTAGTCTAGGCAATGTTTGTCTTCCTTCCCTATACCCACCTGGAGTCTGCTGGCTCAGTGATAAGAGCATCTGACAAGTATTCAGGAAGATCTCAGGGTTGGATCCCCAAGAGGATAATGTAGAAACCAAAGTCTAGTAAAACCGCACCCCTATAGCCTTGTTCCCAGGCCTGGCATACGGCCTGGGAATGAGGCTAACTGTAGCCCAGGCAATGATGATTGAATCCAGCATCTATTTTGCTTTCAGATGGTGAAGGGGAGGGAGGTGAACCCGCAAGCCGTGGAAGCATGGAAAGTCACGAAGTCCAGTCTCAAAGGTGAGGTGGGGGCAACTGTTACTTCACAGAGTCTGGAGATGAAAAACACTCTTAATGTCTTCTGACATGCGGAGAAGTGGTTGTAGCATTTCACTTGGCTCAGCACATGGAATAGAGGCACTGCACCTAAATGTAATCTACAATTATTGACATGTATATCCCCCCACACATGCCCTCACCCCTTCACAGGGGCAGCTGCTGTATTTGCTGACTTGAAGAATGGTGCGAGTACCCTCATTGGATCCCTTGGCAATGAAACGACACAGACTGTGGAGCACAAGTATGCTCGTCCATCCTCCTTTCCTCTTAATCCATTTCAGATTCTTCTCCCCCCCCCCCCCCCCCCCCCCCCCCCCCCCACCACCACCACCACCACCACCACCACCACCACCACCACTCAGTCCCCTCCCTCCTACCACTCCCCTCCCTCCTACCACTCCCTCCCTCCTTCCACTCCCCCCTCCCTCCTACCACTCCCCTTTGCCCGACTCTCCATAGTATAGGCTTTACAACATTGCAATAGTAATCACAAATTCATCACCAAGTTGTAGTAGAATGTGTTCACTGGGATATAGAGAAACTGCATGAGAATGCTACTGTTCTGTGCAGGTATGGGGAGAGTGCAGGCAAAGTGACAGACGACTCTCTTCACACTACCAAAAATGTGGTTGTGCTGGCTCATGTAAGACGACAACGCTACCAGCTGTTAGCTCATTGATCTTGCTTGTTTGTTCTCTTTGTGGCATAATCAGTGGTACACTCAAGATCGTGTAACGCCAATGAACCTTGTGGATATGGCCCACTGGGCTGGATATATCAGCGCCTTTGAACTGAAACTCGATGCTAGTGCTAGTCTGCTAGTAGCCAATGAGACCTCAAAACTACAGTCAAACCTCCGAACAAAGGACACTTTGGGATTGGGAACAATATAAATTCAAGTCTTTTGTCCTTTGTAGAGAGGTTGTCCTCTTCTCGGAGGTTCAAAATGTATTAGAACCATAGGCAAACCAATTATTTGAGACCTTGAAAAGCGTCCTTTGTAGAGAGGTTTATTATATTGTGTCCCTATCTCGGAGGGTCCACTATCGGAGGTGAGTTACAACCCCCCCCCCCCCCCCCCCCCCCCCCCCCTCCCCCTCCCCCTTCTCCACTACAATCTCTAGCTCACGGATAGTCACTCCAGCATGTACTTTATAGTTACGGTGCAAGCATCTTGATCGGGCCACAACATATTACCACTTGGTCAGACTTAGAGTCAGATTGCTTCTGGTATATACCTCACGTGATTCTGGAATTGATCTTTGATGAGGTTGGCCTGCGTCTGGGCCGAGGCTGTGATTTTGGCTACACATACTGCAACCTGAAAATGGCTTCAGTATATTGAAAGTGTGTGTTTCCCCTGTATAGACATACTGGAGTTGGAAGACGTGGGGTATTCACTTCCTGGAGAGGGTTGCAGAGGTCATGAAGGACGGAGAGAACTCCAAGACAGCAGAAAAAGATGCAGAAGGCACCAAAACCTCTTAGCGGAGACATTACTGTTGCATAGTCAGACCTACAAGCAGTTCATTTTCTCATGATTTTAATGATGGAAATTTCTCATGGCCAGTGAAATTTGGTGCCCGGTCATTGCCATTGGTGCTGATGTGAATAGATGTGTTGCCAGGTCTTATAAGTTATCTCTGCATGCATTGTGCAGAGCGGCTGCATCAATTAATCGCGTGGGCTAACTAGTCCATAGGTCAAAGTACAATCACATCATTTTCTGACGTCATTATACGTAATCCTATACCTAAGCTTGCACTTATTGGGGAATTCAACAAAGGACTAGCATCACTAGTATTTAAGCTGATGGTTTACCTCCTGTGGGCGAAGTGAAACTAGTAGACGAAGAGCGTCCTCAGTCAGCTTGAAAAACCGGGACTGTTGGACGTCACAATGGGATTAATATGGGCGAAGATTTGGAAACTCTTTGGGAAAGAAGGTAAGGGTGGTGCTGGCTGTAGTGGCTAGCGAGTAGTGTAGGGCTAGTTAGGACTGATCTCAATACTGTATCACGAACCAAACTCAGCCGTGTATATGAAGTTACCTAATTTTGTAGTCCGTGGTTTCTGATGTGTCAGTAACTAGATCAGTGGCATTCGTGTTGCACAGCCAACCCAGTGCTTCAAATTGGTCATCTCTTTGGGGATGCTCACAGCGTTTGCTGTACCAGAGGATCATTTTAGTCTCATTCCCAGACCATTTTTCGCACACAGAGGGGTAGAATAGTCCATTCCTGGATCGTAACAGCTGTAGGAATGTAGTATTGTGATGTTACATGAAGCACACGATTGTATTGAGACGTGTCATTCCAAGGGTTGTCTACATTGGGATCATGGTGGTGATTCTTTAACGATCATAATGCCTGATGTTAACCCTTTATGGGAGACCACGTCTGCAAACACCATCCTGTCATTGGTTGGTAAGGAGTTAAAGCATCCACTTAATTGGAACTAAGTGCTGTTTATTCTACAGGGACCCTAAACCATAGCCATAAGTAGTCATGGATACAGCTGAATCAATATTGCCCATGTGTCCCTACACGTACACATGGGCGCTGTTTCCATGGCAATGGCTGTGACTAAGCACAACAATGGAGTCATTGGAGATTAACAAGAATATGCATAAAAGCCATCCTAGTGGGCAATGAAGGCAGGATCAGCAGAGATCCTTGTAGGTAGCCAGACGCCAGTCCATTGTTGCAAGTGAGCATCGTGCAATGGGGGCTCTGGGAAGAGACAGATAGTACACAGATAGGACAGTCACTGCTGCTGTAGTATCCCACAGTACAGGCTACACTGCATTGTGGTTGTGAACGTGGGTTATTTACTCACTTCCCACGAGGCCCCCTGCGTGACAACAGTATAGTCAGGAAGGAGTGTACACGGGAAGGTACTTGGCCAGTTCATATCACTTCACTGGTTGGTTTCCGGCACGTGCGGATGGCATGTGCTATATGACAGTAGTTTCCTCATGCCTGCTCGGTGTCCATAGAGCGAGCATAAGTGGGCCAGAAAGAGCACAGGGATACACTGTTTTCACTATAAACTGTACCCCTACATTACCCCATTATACTCACAGACGGGGTTAAGTGTGCAGATCCTAATCTGTGTGTGTGTATGTAAGAGTGCGTGTGTGTTTGCAAGCCACATCTAGTGGCACAGGCAGTTGATCAGCATAGGAAAACCCCAGTCATAATCTCCCCGGTAGGGAGGTACATGTATACTGCCTATGTTGTTTGATATGCTTGACTGCAGTATTAACTTTTGTCCACAGAGTACAAAATCATTATCGTTGGACTGGACAATGCGGGGAAGACAACCATCTTATACCAGTTGTAAGTACCCCTCTCTCACTCATATACACATACATACACAATCACCCATTCCCTACTGAACAACAGCTTTGACTTTTCCTACTCCATCTCACACAAGGGGATTGGAAGTGGAGTCGGTCTTCACTCAGAGAAGGCCTCAATCGAGTGTCTTGTAGACATACCTGGTAACAAGCATCTCCCCCTGAGGATGTCGTCAATATCTCACCCCCTGAGGGTATCCATTTGGGTCAGCCTAGTCATGCCTGAGTACTTCTCATACATCTTTAGTGATATGCAAAGCATGACTGTCAAAGCAGGACAAGTCAACCACAGCAGAATCAGGTTGCAACTCCAAATCCTTAACCATTCCCAACTTCACAAACTTCTGTGGGCAGAATGTGCTGACTCATTCAATTCGGTTTGCTGTTGACAGTCATTGCCAGTAATTTAATAGCTCCAAAGCATCTAACTCAGGTGGGGTGGCTAGCACCCTCCCCAAGTTGGCAGGTGATTCAGAAACCTCAGCAGACAGCAGTGTGGGTACCGTAGTGGTGACACCATAGGTTATTGAAACAGTGAAGAACCAGGTATGGGGAAAACAAAACTAAAAGAGGAACGCCTGGTAATGGATTCTAAATAAATTATGAGCAGCTGCCTGTAGGTAGGGATTCCCTCAGTGGGGGACTGAGAGAATTCCCCAGTTGGACTATGATGAATAGGGAATTCCCCAGTGGGACTCCGATGAATAGGGAATTCCCCAGTGGGACTCCGATGAATAGGGAATTCCCCAGTGGGACTCCGATGAATTGGGAATTCCCCAGTGGGACTCCGATGAATAGGGAA
Organism: Axinella damicornis; assembly: GCA_963931865.1. NCBI lineage: Eukaryota > Metazoa > Porifera > Demospongiae > Axinellida > Axinellidae > Axinella > Axinella damicornis. Next base: position 3,434,214 of record OZ007516.1, on the reverse strand, counting down.
TTCCCCAGTGGGACTCCGATGAATAGGGAATTCGGGACTGCAATGAATAGGGATTCCCCCAGTGGGATCATAGGATTCCCCCATTGGGCTGCAATGAATAGCCAGTGCGGAATCTCTCAATGGAACTGCAGGCTTCTTTGATTCTAGTACCATATTAGTCATTCATTTTGATGGCAATTACCTCAAGATATGTCATCATCAAATGACTTGTCTTCCTGGTTTTCGTATCTCTGGGGGTGGGTATTGGAAGTATCAGTTTACATTGGGTAAAAATGTGGAGGTGAGCTCACCATTGGGACAGTTCTTTTAGGAAGAAGGAACTTCCTAAAGGAAGTGCTTTTTCCTCAAGTTTAATTCAATTACTACACTTTCATACTTGCACACAATAACACACACAATACACATATTCAGAGTCACACCACATACGAACACAATAACACACTTTGTCTCTCTCTCATACACACATGCACACACACACACACACACACACACACACACACACACAGTCTAATGAACGAAGTTGTACACACATCACCTACAATAGGCAGTAATGTAGAAGAGGTAAGTACAGCTACGATGACAAACGTACATTCACTGTCTTTTCTCATCAATTGGTGTCTTTTTATCTGCTGCCCTTTCCATGCCAGCTAGTGTCACTGCTGCTGAAATTTTTTTTTAATGATATTGGGCCTCCTTCAGAGTGCCGGCCATTTTCAGATCATCCGGTAGAGTTGTGCAGCTAATATCTATCTCCAAAGCCTCAAAGTGCTAACTTAGTAGTAGTGCCATAGTCAGGCTATGAACAACATGTAGGAAAATAAAATCTGTACTGGTGCTATTTCCTGTGCAGACCACACATATTGGCACTCCTCTGTGCAAACCCTTGAGTGCCAGAAAGATCAAATGGCTATGGAGTTTGTTTTTGTAACAACACACTACATAACATGACACTTGGGGTCATAAGTGGTCTCATCAATTCTGGGCAAAAGATTATTCTGCAACACCACCTTGTAACAAGAAATGTGGCTCAAAAGTATTTGTGCATCTGGGCGTGAAACTCTATACTCTGTTTTGATGATGTCACATGACATCATCATGTAGTAGGCCTATTACATGTAATAAGTCAATTGACTCTGTCTCTGTTCAGGTAAAATGGCGGAACATTCACTTTATCATGTGGGACATTGGTGGGCAGGAGTCACTGCGTCAGGCATGGAGTACGTACTATTCTGGCACCCAGTTTGTCATTCTTGTGGTAGACAGCACCGACAGAGAGAGACTGGCCATCTCCCGGGAGGAACTGTACAGGATGTTAGGAAATGACGTGAGTGTGTGTGTGTGTGGAGGGCGGAGAGAGAGGTGTCTACTGTGAGCTCTTTACAAGACGCTAGCAAATTTAAGCTGACACTAACACACAAACACACACTCCACATACACACACAAACACACACTCACATACAAACACACACAAACACACACACATACAAACACACTCACATACATGTTACGCAAATACACACTCACACTCAAACATACACACACAAACACACACACACACAGGACCTCAGAAAAGCACATGTGCTGGTATTTGCAAACAAGCAGGATGTGAAGGGGTCCTTGTCGGCAGCAGAGATCTCACAACACTTGAACCTCACCTCAATCAAGGACCACGGGTGGCACGTACAGGCCTGCTGCGCACTGACAGGAGAAGGGTAAGAAGCAAGACTCCGGTCACAAGTAGCTACATGTACTATCCTGGTGTACATGTGGACTTGGCTCAGCCACTGTTGGCAGAAACTACTCAGGTGTGAATCTGAAATGCCCCTTGGTCATGGCAGGCATACTAAGTACATGTATGGGCACTGTTGGGCTATGCCAGTTCCTTTGTGCTGCTACATTTAGTCTCGTTCCCAGGCTCCTCCCCGGTTTCAAAAAGCTGGGGAGGAGCCTGGGAACGAGGCTAGCTACATGCATGTATACTCTGGGGGCAATGTACTGGTAAATACCACTGGATGATGACCGGGGTTTTGGATTATGCTGGGGGCATTCTGGTGATGTTGAAGTGTGTTCAACACACTGAACCTTTGATGCATGCAGAACAGGGTGTTACATGCACGAGCAACTGTTGCTCTGCCATGGTGTTGCAATCACGAACAACTGTTGCTCTGCCAGGCACGTAGCTCTGCCAATGTATTACATGCAGGAACAACTGTTGCTCTGCCAGTGGGTTACACGCAGAAACAGCTGTTACTGTTCATGTAATTAAGTCCCTGAGGCACAGCATCTCAAAGTAGCGGTCACTGGCAGAGCAACAGTGTGTAACACCTGGCAGAGTAGCCTTGTTCCCAGGCTGCTACTAGCAGAGTGGAATCACAGCGGAATAATTATGAAGGATTGGTCAAAACCAACTGCCCACAGCCTTCTCCTCTTCCCCAGTGTTACGTATTGAATGGGCAGGTAGCTAGTTCTTGCACCACATGCTCTGATTGGTTTTTGCCTACTTCTCCTAGGTTATACCAGGGACTGGAATGGATCGGATCTCAAACCAAGAATGTATAGTTCAGATTATCATGGTCACCAGATTGGCAGGTGTGGTAAGACCCCCCCACCGCTCTCCTGCACTGCACACCTGTATCACCATCACCAAACTCGGAGCAATTTTGTATGTCAACTCTTTTCTGTTTATAGTTTTGAAGTACTCAACTTCAGTTTCGTTCTCCTACTCATGACACCCAGTACAACTCATCACTGTATAAATGACCTTATATCCATATATAGCCATCATGAATTGTTATCTATTTATCTACTTTGTATTAATAATTCAGATTCCCAAGTTTAGTCGTCAGGTGGACGACTGTACTATTGCTTCATCTGAACAAGGGGTCGATACACGCAGATGATATCAGTAGAAGTTTAACAATTAAGATGTAGGAATTATATTATGGTATGCCCAAACACTTCACTGCAAAGAAGACATGCACCTGCTCTTATCTGCAGCTGTAATACTGCGAACAGTGCAGTGCTTGTATCGGTTGTGATGCATACATTTTGTAGATAAGGACTGTGGAGCTCCTGCCCCAACTCCCCCCCCCCCCCCCGTTAATTCAACCACCACCACCACATGTACCAAAATTAACATAATGGTGATGACCACTATGTGGCCAAGGTGGGGGGGAAGGACCCCTTTCTGGGTGGTATACGTAGCAGAGGGCGATCCCCAGGTGATACATGTAAAGGATATGGGGCAGCTGGCGAGGAGGGGGAGACAATCTCCAGTTGGAGGCAGGGGCGTGGTAGGGGGAGGCATCCCCCAGCTGGTAGAGGAAGGGGGTTCACAGCTGCCCAGTCACCATAATCAGAACAGTGCAGTGATTAGCGGTCTATAGTAGGTTACGTGTATGACTTTTCCGTAAGAATAATTTCCCTGTCCTGTCATAGGAGGAAGAGGACGAGGCAGAGGAGCACGGACCGGGGGAGTACATGTAGCAGGGGTCAAGGGCCAGGGGAGGCCGGAAGGTACGGGTTGGAGGATCTAGCTACCAGTGCCAGAGGTGGAGGGTTCCTTAGTCTGCTCAAGAACTAGTCTCAGTACCAGACTCCCATACCCAAAGGGTTGGGAGTCTAGCTGGTTCCGAGACTACTCAAGAAGAAATAAATTGCTGCATTGTTATCTCCACTTTCACATGCTGGGTCGTAGACCTCCAAGAAGCAAAAAGCAAGGAGAAATGCCATTGACCAGCCGCAGTCCCATCCCAAAATCTCTTATCACTCTAGGTGGCCACCACTAAATCCCTTTTCACTTTTGTGAGTGCTTTTGCTTCTTTTAGTTCATCACCATATGGAGGAGAGCTCGGCATAATGTCAATGATGTACAACTGTACGCCCATGCCAATCTGTGAGTACAGTTGTTATCGTGCATCATGTTAGGAAGACGGATAGATAGATAGATAGATAGATAGATAGATGTAGAATAGAGTACGATGAACTAGAAGCGTCCATACCATGCAGAATGATGAAGTGATAATGCATTTGTTGACAGATACTGTGTCATGGTGAAGACCGACTGCTTTCCAGCTTCTCACTGTGATCAGTGTGTGCTCCTCAGTTTATGGAGTGTGAGGAAGCTCGCTGGGATGATGTACTCCCCCTAGCAGAACGCGTTCCTGCATCAGTGTGCACTGTGCATGTGTGAATGCGAATGAGTTGTGTGGTGGCATCAATAATTAGCTGATCACATGGTCTCTCCAAATTGCACCCTACAGACACTAAGCGAATAAGCTGGGATTATTACTACACCTTGTCTGCAGGGTGGTCAGTAGCAGTTTGGTTTGAAATGTACACATACACTGCTAAGATTTGTCTTATTTGCTGATCCATTGACGACTTGACAGTCGCAACAGATGGCCTATCGTCAACTCGGCACAAAAGAAGCTAAAGCCAAGACGGTTGGTTCAGTTGGCTAGCATCTTCACTGATGCTCTGCCTCGTCAGTTTCATACACACAACCATAACCAGAGTGGTCACTGGTCATGACTTCCATTACTTGTGGCTTCTTGCAACAGCAAATGTTGGAGGCCAACTGCACATATTAAATGGTGCTCAGGAGAAGGCAAGGAACTAGTTCTCTTCAGAGCCTCCTGTGGAGGACTCAAAGCGAGCTGGGATTATTCCTAATCATCATTGCACCGTGTGTGTGTGTGTGTGTGTGTGGGGGGGGGGGGGGGGGGGGGGGGGGGGGGGGGGGGCATGTGCATCCTACTCACCAGATAGCTTCTGTTGCTTGCTCCCGCACCATGAAGTTCTGAAGTTCTGCAGCTTGTAACTGGCATTCTCCTCCAGATCTCCAATGTGCTCCTTCCACAGGGTCACTTTCCCAGTTGCATTGCCATCAGCCACTATCATCACGTCCTGTTTTCTTTTCCCCGTGCCAACTGTTTCTTATGCATGGAAGAAGACAGTGAACTACTGATGGTAAGAGGAGTGGTTCATACACTGTATCAGACAGAGATGCCATCAGAGAATCTACGGTGAAGTCTCATCTCTTGAGAATCATCAGGACAGGTCTGTGTTTGCATCATTTGGCATCCTACTGTTCATTTCATACCCACAGTCCCTTCCACTTCCTTTCCGTACCCCTTGCTCACAATCTCTGCCCTCCCTCCCTCTCTCTCTTGGCTCAGCCCCCACGTCAGCACTACCCTCACTCATCCTTCACCACCTGAATGCATTTTCATTGCTTGATAAGTAAGGAAGGGAAAGAGAAGGGATGGAAGGGGAGAGAGAGTGGGGGAAGGGAAGAGAGGAAGGGAAGGAAGCAGAAGGAAGGGGGAGGGAGGGAGAAGGAAGGAGGAGGGAGAGGGAAGGAGGAGGGAGAAGGAAGGAGGAGGGAGGGAGGGAAGGAGGAGGGAGGGAGAGGGAAGGAGGAGGGAGGGAAGGAGGGAGAGGGAAGGAGGAGGTAGGAAGGGGAAGGGAGGGAGGGAAGGGGAAGAGGAGGAAGGGAAGGAAAGGAGAACAAGGGTGGAGGGGGGAGGGGGAGAAAGAAAGTGCACAATCTACTACAACCTTGGCTACAGTCGCACATGCATAAACAAGGATACCAGCTGATCACAGATATTGTAGGAGGATAGTGTGGACACTGTAACTGCATTCCTTCCTGGTGACATGATGTCCATTATTGAATTCCTACATGCCACAGAAACCTGTCAGTACTCAATAGTGTCCTGATGTTTTAGAGATAAAATTCCTAACGAGTTTGGACCTGTCTCCTTTGTCAATCTCATTTGTCCTCCAACGGTAAAAGTTGGAGGCCAACTGGGCATGCATGGTGCTCAGGAGAAGGCGAGGAACTAGTTCTCTTCAGAGCCTCCTGTGGAGGGCTCAAAGCGAGCTGGGATTATTCCTAATCATCACTGCACCATGTGTGTACGTGCACCGGGGGGGGGGGGGGGGGGGGGGGGGGGGGGGACATGTGCACCCTACTTACCAGATAGCTCCTGTTGCTTGCAGATGACCTATGCATGGAAGAGGGTACCGTGAGCTACTGAAGGTGAGAGTAGTACATACACAGTATCAGACAGAGATGCCATCAGAAAATCTACGGTGAAGTCTCATCTCTTGAGAATCATCAGGACAGGTCTGTGTTTCCATCATTTGGCAGCCTACTGTTCATTTTATACCCACAGTCCCTTCCACGACTTCCTCACCCATTGCTCACAATCTCCCTCCTCCCTCTTGGCTCAGCCCTCATGTCAGCACTATCTGCATTCATCCTTCACCACCTGAATGCAGTCTCCATCGCTTGGCAAGTAAGCGAAAGAGAAGGAGAGGAAGGGGGGAGAGGGCAGGGGAAGGGGAAGGGAAGGAGGGTGGAAGAGGAGGGGGGGGGGAAGCAGAAGGGAGGAGGGGAAGGGGGAGGTAGGAAGAGGGAAGGAGGGAGGAAGGGGAATGGAGGGAGGAAAGGGGAAGAGGAGGAAGGGGGGGGGGAGAGAGAAAGAGCACATTCATATGTTGACCAAGCATCAAAATCTAGTACAACCTAGGCTACAGCACACTGACTGTACTCAGACAATGTAGGTAAGAATCACAAGGGTCTTCACTGTCTCAGAAACTCAAGAGTGACCCGTTTGTGCTTTCATCATCATACAGCAGAGCACAGATTATAGCCAACAAATCTTTTGAGTGCGTGTGTGTGCTTGGAAGGGGAATAACAGAAAGGAAGTGGATGCTGGTCCGGCAGGAACTACACACTCGAAGTAAAGGTAACATACACTCATGCACATTTCAGCACCTAACATACCCTAACGATTACCCAATTCCTGCCAACCAATAACCACTTTGTTACAGAAAATATAGACATACTAGGTAGTAGCATGACTCTGACAGAGGATTGCAGTTTCTTTCCCCCGAGTGTGAATTTAAAGATTCAAGTCCATCTTTCATTCCATCTCCCTCAGCTAGGACACTGCAAAGTTGAAATCAACAAATGAACGGTACACTGCACTAAGACATTAACGAACAAATAAGTTTTCAGGCCTCAGGTGCAGAAAGTAGCATCACTGCTTCATTTTCAGTCATATGCTTGTCATTTACTTCATCACTGGCCCAGATTTTGCTAACTAAACAACCTTCATGCTGCTCACCTCACAGCTACAGTTGACCTCCCGGCCATGCGGTTTCTGAGCATGCGCAGAGCGATTATAGTTTCCTTACCGGGGCGGAGGTATTCCAGAGCGCGTGAACGGAGAGGAGCTTTGCTGCATACTTCTGTAATTACTCCGTAAAATACACGTGATTGACACATCGTTGTGAAAGAGTACTCGAGTAACAGTCCATCGTGATTGCATCAGTCGACATTACGCGCATTTGGCATTTCTCAACGCCTTTTGAAAGAAGCAAGCCCCAGGGACTGCACCTGCTGCTGGGCTGTTTGCTTGGAGAGCAAGGTGAGGCATGAGTAAGCCGTAAAGGAGGCAACTCTGCATCTGACGGATATAAACATGTATAAAGGTCAACTGTTTTCAAACTGTTAGAGATGAGCCTGAAGAAATATTAAACTGCCAGCATCGAAGTAGCAATCTTCAGGGTTTTATTTGGAGTGTCTCTATCTATTACGTGGAGAGAGGAAACAACTGTTTTATTGTCAGTGTGTTTATCTCATTAGGGTTTGTTGTTACACAAGTTGCTACAAACCGGACAACATAGGTTCCAAGCAGTCGGTCACCCGCTCCCCGTCCCTAGACAATCCGTTTTTCAAGGGAAGTACCAGTGGAGCAGCAATGTCAGTGTACGACAAGGACCCGGTCTTCAAAGGCCAGAATATTCAGCACGATTATGACATAAAGTGGAACAAGAATCTTGGATCTGGGATCAGTGGTCCTGTACGCCTGTGTATCCACAAAGAAACGGGACAAGAGTATGCTCTGAAGATTCTTCTGGACAGACCAAAGGCACGGAAGGAGGTCACACTCCACTGGCTGTGCAGCGGAAGTGATTACATTGTCAAGGTGGTTGATGTATATGCAAATGAGGTCATACTTCCCGGAGATAGCGTCCCTAAGAAGAGGATCCTGCTTGTCATGGAGCTGATGCAAGGGGGAGAGCTCTTCGAGTACATTACAAGAAAACAGCACTTCACAGAGCAGGAGGCCAGCCGCATTCTGAGGCAGGTTGCACTGGCTGTGCACTACTGCCATAACGTGAATGTAGCTCATAGAGATCTGAAACCAGAGAACTTGTTGCTGTTGAAGAAAGCTGACGGCTCGGAAGGCATTCGAGTCAAGCTGGCTGATTTTGGTTTTGCCAAAATCGACAATGGTGACCTGACAACACCCCAGTTCACCCCCTACTATGTTGCCCCCCAAGTGTTAGAAGCACAGAGGAGACAACGGGAAATACGGATGGGGCAACGCTCACCTGGTAGTCCGTACTACTATGACAAAAGCTGCGACATGTGGTCGTTGGGGGTGATCATGTACATCATGCTATGTGGGTACCCCCCTTTTTACTCAGAGATTCCCAACCAGCCGATCACACAACGCATGCGACGAAGGATCATGTCCGGTGACTTTGAGTTTCCTGAGAATGAATGGAGAAACACCTCTGAGAACGCCAAGGATATGATCAAGAAGTTACTCTGTGTCGAAGAGAGTCAGAGAATCACGGTGGATCAAGTGCTACAGCACCCGTGGCTAATCTGTGCCAATGTTCCTCCACACGATCTTCCTTCTCCTGGTATCATGCTAAACAAGGACGCCCTTGAGCAAGTGAAGGCAGTCCATAGCGAATTCCTACATGATATGCGGAGAGAGGAGGAAGGATTCTACCTCAAACCCATTGGGAAGTCTCGCAACAAATTACTGACAAGTAGGCAGAAAGTGAAGAATTCTCAAGGAGGCAGCTCTGGAGTTAGCAGCTCAAGTTCTCATTCGCATGAGAGTGGTGGTGGTAGCACTAGACGTTCATCTGTTGAGGACAGTTTGCATAGTTTGAAGGAACTGAAAGATATTTGTACAATGCCTCCACCGCTGCCGCAGGGATCGTCTGAGAGTTACGCCGACTCCACCCTCATTGAGGGAGTGAAGAAGGCACTCACTTTCAACGACAGCCTCACGGAGCTTGTAGACGTTCTCACGCTCGAGACATGGGACGGCAGAGAGTTCACTGGAAGAGTCAACCGACAGAGGCTGGCAGCAGCTGTACAAACTGTGATAAACTCCCAATCACCTGCAGCATGACAAATTTCCACCAGACTTTAGTCCAGTTATTGTTCATGTGATCTTTTAGTAGGATTTTGTATGACTGTACATGTTCTGTACTGGATATAATTATATTTGAACCTGATGCTCTTTTTAGGGCTAATTAATCAACGCATCGATGGCATTCCAGCTATGGCCTCCCACATACTAATGAATAAGAACGTCCGCCCCTTTACGAACCGCAATACTTTAGCAGTTGGAGGCAGAGCAGTGCATGCTTCTGCAGTGCATGCTAGCCAGTCGGTATTTGACATATTTTACAGCATTCGTGCGATTTTTTTCCTGATAATTTGCAAGCTGTAAGCCAGTGTGCTGCAGTGAGCTGAGATAGAGGAGTGCAAGAGAGGCGTCGACTTGGCAACTCAACCGCAGATCGCCCTGCATGACCACTGTGCGAGGACGGGAGTATCAACACTGTATGTGATCGTTTCCTGGCTTCCTTACTTCGCGATCGCAAGGTAAATAAACAATGATGTACGATAACGATGCATGATCACAGCTACAGTTGGTTGGGGCTGACAGACCGCCTTATTTTTCCTGTCAGGTCGTATCTAATACTGTACTTGTAACTTGTAGGCTAGGTATCAAATTGCCCGCTTCTTAGCGGGAAAGGTGTATGCGGTCACACGCCACTTTGAAGCCACTTTGCAGCTCTTATGCTGTGTACACTGTACAACTGGGCGGGTGCCCGGCACACCCCGACTGTTGTCTATGCAAGCGGAGACACACGTCCAAATGTGGAGTGCGGAGACGTAGCTTTTGGTGTGTACGGTGTTGACTTCAGTGATTGATTAAATATGGAACACCTGGAGATCTGCTCAGGTAGTGTGGAGGAACACAGGTGTACCTAATCACTGTAATCACCTTCCTGGTTACTAGTGGCTAGACACTACTTCAGCTGATCTGTGTAGTCATAAAGCAACCACAAGATATCCCCACACCTGTACCTGCAGAAAAACTTGCAAGGATTCGTTACTAATGCCCACTAAATGTCTTTTTTCACATACGTAACTGCAAGCAACAAAGCTGCAAGCAGTCAGTGCCCCCAAAAACTACTAGTAAGTATAACATATTGCCATGGCAACAGCTAAGTGACCAATGAGTTGTTCAATAATGGGTCTCAATATTATGGGCATGGGGAGGTGACACCCATAGACTCTGCAGTCACAGCTGCGACCGCATGTCAAAACTTTTTACCGCTCTTTTGTGCGGCTTGACCGTTGATGCTGCTTTTTGAGGCTTTGACTGTTGACTGATTTTCAGGCTTTTGACTGTTGTCTTTGCGATAATATACGGAATACTGGAGTGACCTCCCCTTGATGGGGAAGGAAACCTGTTGCCATAGCAATGGTTATCACAAGCATCGCCATGATCTGTTTGTAATGTGGGGATATACAATGTATAGCACATGGGCCCGGGCCCCCTATGCCATATGTAGTACAGCTCCTAGCTGTGTTGCCACGCATGGCACTGATATGTTTGTCATTAATTGTCATCACGTTCTCCTAGTCAACTGAACATTTTGATATCCATATGAACCGTGAGTTTCCATATGGCTCTGAAGCTGTTTCCATATATTGGGCTGGTTGATAGGCTAGCTTGCTAGGAGTGGGAGGCATGGCCCAGCTCATAACTAGAACAATGGAGGCTATGAATTATCAAAGACACTTCAGTATCACGTTACACGCTGGGTGTATAGAATGACACTTTGTGTATGTGCACATGTTTGTGTGTATGATTTGAATTTGAAGTGCGTTTGTTGCTGTCACAATAAACCGTAGGCGGATGAGAAACAGTAGGGATCTGCTGAGAGATAATATTTGAAGCAGCCATTGCAGCGATCATACCAGTGTATGGAAACTGTCAGTCCACGGGTCAGCTGTAGCGTCTCTGAGCATTTGTTCCACTAGCTGTTATGCAGTTGGATTATGGACGAGTAAGGAATGCTAAGCGATCGCTGTGTCCATCCGACACCACATCACTTCAGCTACTTCCTATTATAAGTTTGTTGGCTCCGCCCCTTTCATTTTACCACATGCTAGTTAGTGCAGTGCATTATTGCAAAAGGCTTTTGAACCTACCATTCTAGTCTATCGAGCTAGACCAAATTTCTCTCGCTCCGGAAGTTGGGGCCCCAACTTCCGGAGTGAGAGAAATTTGGTCTAGCTCGATAGACTACTACCATTCCTGATTCTCAAGGTCAGGTATCCAGCAGTAAATAAAACGTTTATGGTTTCTTCTATTATGGTTCATATGCATGCATTACGGTGCATATGTCTTGCAGTGCTGCTGGTAATGTGCAGAGCATAGGGTGAGAATACACTCTAGTTTTGTGAGCATTACTGCTAAGCAGTGCACACAGACCTAATTGCCATGTTCTAGTCCATTCCCAGTCCAGTATGGGCAGTATGGGGATGAGACCAGCTCAACGTCTGTCAAGCAATCGGTCATTGTTCAATCAAATTTTATGCTCAGGTACAAGCCATTCCTGTGTCATACTTCCCATGGGTGAGTTCATTGTTCACAATTGCATTTATCAACCTTACGCTTTGTTTGAAGCCACTTCACTACTGCTGTGTTGTGGACACACCTATATCTTGTTACCTCCTTCCACTGGAGGAGGGGTGGGGCCATATCAGGTCTTGAGTAGTCTCATTCCCAGGCCATAGGAGGAACGGCCTGGAAACTTACGCAACCTCAAACTGTTACTTCCGCTGCCAGAAACTTGGTAGTACCCCAATCAAATGTTGTCATCTGACAACGGTAAAACTCAATTGCATCATGCATTGAAACATCACATCACGCCCATCGATCGTGCTAGTCAATCGCTCAATCGCGCTAGTGTAGGCACCTGCATGATAGATTTTGTTTGTTCGACTTCCACTTGCAGAACCTGCAGCAAACATTTGCTTCCACGAGCCGGAAAGGACCGTTGTCGGCAGCTGGAAGTATCACGTACATTAATCTGATATTCACTTCTTGAACGAGGGCGTGCAATTGCCATACCATTACATCCGTATACAGTTTGAACTTGGGGATATAGCCAGCCATCCCCCCTACAGCCTGGGAATGAGGCTAGGGCTTGAGGGGACATTATCTTTACCCTTCCCCGATTTTGGTGTCCCTGGTAAGTGGGGAGGGTAAGGGGGGACACAAAGTGACACTGTGGTCGTCCTTGTTAGCCCCTTGCTCTTGGACCTACCCACCCTCTTCTGTATGGGATCCTGCACCCCCACAGCAGGTGTAAAATAATCTCATTCTCACCTCCAGTTTATACAAGACCAATCAAAACCTGGAGGGGGGATTGGCTTGGGACCTATAGCTCTATCCCAAGGTGCACATAAGCGCTTGCTAGCACAACAGGTGCATGTTCGGAACGCCAGACTGTGTACACACAGCATACCATCAATTGATCATGACACTAACGCAATAAATGTCAGCTGAGCTCTCAAGTACGGAATTTCCTAGCTGGGAAAACAAAGAGCTTACTAGTGGTTCATTTTCACATGCTTGGGATAGCTGGCAATTGGCGGCACTCTACCACAAATTACCACTGAGGTAGATATGGTAATGAACCAGTGAGTGTCACTGGGGAACAGAGTATGCAAAAGGTAGGGCTGAAGTGCCCGCATTATTTTGAAGTGTTGGGGTGGGGGGCTTGCCCCCCATCCCCGCCCCTACACACACACACACACACACACACACACACACACACACACACACACACACACACACACACACACACACACACACACACACACACACACACACACACACACACACACACACACTATTCTGCCACCAATTCTGCCACCTACGTGATGGCAGTATACATGCTTTGTGTGAAGTAATTGCACTGTGTTGAAGTACAGGTTCCCTTGAAGATCACCCTCATCTTAATGTGAGGTTGGAGTGGGGCTATTTTGGAGGTGCATGGGCGTTCATTGGCCTGCACCATATCAGCGCTTTCATGTACACTTGTTTTCCTATTGCAATCATCTACAACCCACTGTTTGTTATCAGAAGCATATACACAGTATATAACATTGCTCTATGGGAGTTTTAGAAGTCATTGCCATAGCAACAGGGTCCCTCTTTATTGAGAGATGTAAGGGCACTTGGGAGCTCATTAGTCAGTTAACATGGCAATGAGTACCAAATGGTTGATTTTTTTCTCACAATTGCTTGCAGTTTTGCTACTTCAAGGTAATGGTGTGGTTGATCTTGGTGTCTTGATCTCAGAGTCTGCTGGTGACTAGGTTGTTTCCACTTCATAGTATGGCAGGAATGCTAGTAGGCAGTGTGTCATTCCAGGACAAAGTTCTTGCACCCATCATTCTAGGAAGTGGTACACTGTTTGCCTAATTAGCTTTCACTAGCAAACATCCCGAGGCCCTGGAACACACACTGGAACACACATGCACAACACCATGAACACGTGTGATAACAGTCGCAACACAGGGACAACTGTTGACTAACAGGCAGCTGACTTTCAGTTCCACCATCCCATCACATTCCCTGGTTCCTTACTAGGAATATGTTGTTACAGATCGAGAAAAGCGTATTAAGTTCTTATTACAGCTGTGCCAGACTATCAAACTGCATACGTACATGGAGAGAGAATATGAAAGCAATATACAGTGTTACTTGTTTTCATTCATCTCATTGGGATCTCATTGCAACAACATACACACATGGCTTCGTCAAAAACTTCAGATGGGAGCCTTGGTTGTACGAGAATCACCATAAAATATGTACCACGTCCAACTTATCCAAATTTTCGGCTCAATCCCGGACCCTCTCCGAACACAGTCTGAGATTGAGACTATACGCAGCACAAAGTTTACAATTTCAGTCAAATAAGTGGCTCCAATTCAACCAAGAATGTCCTTCCGTTTCCATCAAAGGCAGTTTGTTAATGCACACCGTTATCTTAATTATATTGCTTATGGCTCAGTAGTAAATAACAGTAACCATCAATATCCTACGTCTCGCATTCCTAAGATACCTGGCTCATTAGCGTGTAGTTATCTATTGAAACAGAATTCATTGCTGCAACAGAGGGGGGGGGGGGGGGGGGGGGGGGGGGTAGCAGTGAGCTCACTCACCACAAAGTGATTGTTTATACCTTGGTCTTAAGAGGTGAAAGACAGAACAACTGTCATTATTAGCGTCGTTCCCAGGCTCCCCCCTGCGCCCACAGGGGGAGCCTGGGAATGAGGCTAGGTCGTTATAGAACTAGGTGAAAGACCGAAGCAGACTCCAGTGGGACTTGAACCCACCCGAATGATAATGACGTGGTGGAGCTGCCTAGTCAAGCATGGTGGGCTCATCATCAAGTTAGACTATGGTCACTCCAGCTTCCATCTTCCAGCTGGAAGGGTCCATATTGAAACATGATCTGTTTTGTCTGTGCAATATCCCATAGGAATTCTCTCTGTAATAGCTCCAGACCACCACTTTAGTCCACACAGGAGAGGGGAATTGAAGAAGGCTAGCCTAGCATCTGTGTGTGTGTGGGGTGGGGGGGGGGGGGGGGGGGGGGGCAGAGAGACTTTGCACTGTGCGTTGGTATCCTCTAATAGATCCCACATGGTCCAAAATTTTGCTGAAATGTCAGTTTCATTTCACTTCCTGAATGCCAGCATGATCTGTGACGATTGCAGTCACTGCCAGTCACACCTTAGGAGACAAATTACCACCAGCGTTTGGTATTCTGCGCAAAGGCGTAAGTGAATGCCAGTCAACAAAATAAGCAGCCCTGCCAGGCAATGCACCTGCAGCTGCCATTATTTGAAATGCAGATTGTTAGTTGCTCACATTAAATTTATGTATTTACAGTGATTGTCACACGCACATACACACCTTACACACATACTCACACACATATACGTACACACGTCACTCTCTCTTACACCACTCACAGATGCCGGAGTTCCGCTTCCGGCGACGTAAGCCACAAAACCGTCGCCACACTTTACACGATGCTGATGAGTCTGCTGCTCAGATCAAAGCTGCGAAGAAACAGATTCAGTCGGTGGGGGATGGGGAGGGGATGAAGCAGGAGGAGGGGGAGGGGAAAAGAAACAGCATGGTGCAGGAGAGAGAGAAGTTCTTTGAACTGCTGAAGCACAAGTGCTCCGATGAGGCCACCAGGATAGAGCTGGACCACGTCCTCACCAATGGAGGAGAGGAAGAGGAGGAGGAGGAGGAGGAGGAGGAGGAAACCCTGATGGTATGTCATATGATGTGTCACAAGCACAACACATTCAGAAATTTTGTGCATTTTCTCCCAGCAAATGTGTAAATATTGTGTATAATAGAGATGTCTCAAACTAGTGTAGCGCTAGGAACAGCATAATGGAACTACAACACAGTGGCAGTCCATTTTGCCACTGGTCACTGTACACAGTACAGGTAAGCTAGTTTGTCCTCAGACTTAAAGCTCTTTGTGCCAGCTGCTACTCTCCTCCTGGACAGTGTGACCAGCAGCTTCAAGTCTGAGGACAACTAGCTTGCCTGTGTACTATACAGTGCAGTGACCAGCAGGCACAAAGAGCTTCAAGTCTGGGGACAACTAGCTGCTTGTATACAGTAACCAGCTGGCGCAAATAAGAGCTTCAAGTCTGGAGACAACTAGATTCAAGTCTGGGGACAACTGGCTTGCCTGTATACAGTAACCAGCCAGTGCAGCAGTACAGCCCAAAGAGCTTCTTGTCAGGGGACAACTAGCTTGCCTGTGTACAGTAACCAGCCAGCTTGTATACAGGCGAAACTAGTTGTCCCCAGACTTGAGAGTGACCATGTACTAGTATAGCCTTGTTCCCAGGCCTCCACGCCCAAGCTTTTGTCGCTTGCAGTACGAAAAGCGGGGGGAAGGCCTGGTAGATTTCATCACGTGATACGTGCCGCGACCATCATAAGGTGTTGAAGCCTGGGAACAGGGCTAGAACTAGTTGTTTACAGGATCTGAAGTAGTGTGTTTGCAAATGCACACTTATGGGATAACACCATCTAGGCATCCTGAAGCTTCCCATGTTATGTTATACAATCTCCTTTGAGAGGACATTGTCAGATATTGCAGTAGTAAATTCCTGGTGATATCCACACCTTAGTGCTGATGTATACCTTATAGCTCTGAGAGGTAAAGTGCACACTTAGCACATACCACACCTAAGCTGCAAGTTGCCACTTATGACTGGCATTTCCTGTGGAAGAGGCTTACACAAGGTGCTTTGCACATTGGAACTCTTGAGTGACTTGTGTAGACAAGTTAAGTGTAACTATAATCTTAAATATTGATGAAGCCAACTGATTAACAGGGTCTTCCCCCTCCCTCCAGGTCAATGGCCATGCCCCCACCATGCATATGGAGGACGAGTCAGTAAGTAAGCAGGACGACCTTATTACGACATCCAGCACCTCTGAACTGCCATCAATCAAAGGCTCGCTTGTCAGAAGGATTTCCTCACGGCACAGCGGTGAGGATGATACAGCAGTTATAGCAGAACAATATGCTAAGTATCTTGGGCTAGGAATGAGATATGAAGCTGGGATTTGCACCATTGTGATCAGCATGAATGGAGCATTCCAATGATGTCCGTTTTGCTGTCGGTTGAATTTTGACCCAAAATTATGAAAAACCATGGATTATAGCCTTTGGTCGAGTGCGATTTTTGACAAAAACCTGACCGAGATTAAAAATCCTTTAAAGGAAATCATTTGAAAGCTCTTTTTATGCTGATCACAATGGCGCAAATCCCAGCTTCATATCTCATTCCTAGCCCAAGATACTAGTCTAGATCTGGTACCAATTGCATGCATAGCTATGCATGCTATAACTATTACAGAATGCATATAGCTCCATTCCCAAAATGTGCCAGTTTTGGCAAGTGAACATACCATTGATGTGATCATGTGACTGTAGCAAACTTAAAAGTATGGGAGCGACCACCCCGTGTTTGTGACAAGCTGCCCACTAAGGTAGAGCACAAGCTCGTATTTACAGCTTAGTACTACCCAAGCTCGCTCCAGTAACATGACAACATGCAACCAGTGAGACAATAACCTCACAAGGCCAAGACTTGGTTCATGGGCATACTTTGTGATCAAAATATTTTAGCACAAAGAGGAATGGCAGGACTCAAACCTGTGGCCTGATATGCCAATGCCCTGTCGCCTGAGCTAAGAAAGCCATACTCCGCAAGCAGTCCCTAAGACAACTGGCCGTATACTAGACCGATGATGATTCTACGTAACTATGTACTGATATGCTACGGTGTGCACAGCTCTCAAACAGCAGGTCCTCACAATATCTTTTGAATGAAATCGCTCAACCCTGCAGTTAATTGGACAAGGATAAGGGGGTCGGCATTTGAAAACATTCCAGCTGCTTAAGGTAGTAAACATGGGTACCGCGATCTCCGAAACCAAGTTGATGGATAAATGGGCAGCATCAAAGCGTACACAAGTTTCAGCAATACTTTGCATCAAACTGCTCCCTCTGCTTGAAAATGCCCTAAAACTCAATTTTAAGGCCCTCTACGAAACTGAAAATTTGGACCCTCTCCAAGGCCCCACCCACACTCTGACCCCATCATCAATACACACACAAAACAGGCCCCAAAACTACGGATGGATTTACCACCTGCTCTCCTCACTTGCAGGCTACAGCCCAAAACTCACTGCCACCCTCAAAAACAGAGGTTTGGCTACCCTAGGCTTTCAAAAAAAATTCCACGCACACCAACTAAAACCGACTCAAGCCAAGGCCAGTTTCCAAAAGGTCAACCTACCCCCTGCAAAAATAGGGATGCTTTTCCACGTTCACCTCTCGGTTACCGAGTTTTGGCCACACATCTACTCCCTCTCACCAGCCCAGTCCAGCTACCAAACCAGCCAAATTCGCCCTAACACGAAAATGGGCGGGGCCTGTAATGCCGAAAGGTCAACTCTCTAGAGTACCTTGGCCAGGGAGCTGTCGGAGGCTGTTCACTTTCCAGGCTGTTCTTCGGCCACTTCAGCAGACCCACAAACATTCCTGCTCACTCCACCTAGCTATTCACACACAGATAGCCCATCGCCACATTCAATCAGCTAGAATAGCTTCTTACTTAAAAAAAAAAAAAAAAGAAAAAAAGAGTGTTCAAACAAATCTTCAAAGTACCGCACGGCCACATCAGAGTACCGATTTGAAACTCGAAAGGGCCGCTAGCCGCATCAAAGAGAGAAGCCCCCCTTGTTTATTCCGGTTGCCGCCATGGGAAAACGTAAACAGATGAATAACTCTAAATAACCGTATGCAAGTGACGTCATCTCATTAATTATTCATGAGCAAAATTGCGCGATTTCGCCGATGCCGTGCTTCCTACCTTAACAGGACATGACTCAGCTGCATATGCCACCGGCATGCCGACAAGTTCCCAGGCACTCGACTGCCTCCAGTTTACATTGTTTGCCCTTCTGCAAAGTAATTGGGGCAGCATGAGCGAGCCCCACACTAGCGTGACTTCATGCACATTGTGTGTGTATGTTTGCTTGCTTGGATCTTTCACTTACCGTACATTTTAAACCAGCAGATTTCGCTTGCACATGCACAATAATATTCAAATTCAATAACCCTACGTACTTCCTCGATTCGATGGACGATGGTGACAACAAAGAAGGAGACCACTCATGGACCTACCTATTCATTGGCTAGAGCTATAAGTGAACCATGAACATTCTGCCTCCTTGGTGGCGACAACAAAGAAGGAGACAGCTTGTGGACCTACCACCATGGCCGGTGACGTACCTGCTAGACTGCTTCAGCTAACGCTAACCTGACTGACACAGTTGCTGTGATGTGTACGAGTGTATGTTTTATGTTTAGTGTCATGGTCTACTATGCTCATTGCCCAGTCACATTCTGAATGCAAGTTGCAACTGTTCCTTGCAACTGTTCCTTGCATGTCCATTGTCCTGCACGCGCATGCACTTTATGCGAGTCACGTAAGGTTAAGACTTGCGTTCCTACAAACTGACATCAAAGGGTACAAACTATGTGCCAGTTATCACTGTGAGTGAGTGTTGTTTATTTGAGTGTATGTGGGGGTTACCATGCCGGCCGGTAGCTAGGGCTAGAGCCGCTGGTACAGCACTTGCTGACGAATGGATTCCTGAATCCGGGAGTGTAAACATGGAGGTCTCCTCCACAATCTATAAATACATTTTTCGTGACCTGTCACGTCACCCTGTCTATTTCCCTCACATGCATTCCACATACATGTGTGCACACACACACACGCACACATGTACAACTCGCACGTGTGTAATCACACACACAGAGTGCCTTTTCCTGAAACACGGAGAGGACCTGCGCCGCTGTCCGATGCCCTCCCCCATCACCCTCTCTACAATCAAGAACCTCTTTGTAAATATGTTTGACCTGAGCCCCTCTCTTCTAGATGAATTCCAGTGCTCCATCCTGCTCCAGGAGAAGGACACACACCATTGGAAGCCACTGGAGAATATGAGGTGAGAAGGGACAAAGCAGGGGAAGGAGGGAAGGGGGAGGGAGAGAGGGGGAGTGGAAAAGTAGGCTGAAGGGGAAGGGAGGGAGAGGGAAGGGGGAAGGAGAGAGGGGGAGGGAAGGAGAGAGGGGGAGGGAGCAAGAGATGCTAGTCAGTAGCCCTATGTAGCTGCAGGGTGGTCAGTATCAGTATGCATCTGCATACTGCTGCAGTAAGTGCATAAGAGGTGTATTATGTATTGCTGTCTCTTCCTCCAGAAGTGTTAAGGATCACTGCATCCTCCTTCTGGTCGAGTCTCCACCTGACCACGTCCCCGACCATGTTCCCAACCGCGTTCCCAACCACGTCCCCAACCACGTCTCTGACCATGTACCCACTCAAGACTCAGACATCAACATGCCTCTCTCTCTCAATACTCCAGACGCCAAGGAACATCTAGGTGCACAAGGAACACAGAGTAGGTCACAAAGGTCACAGAGGTCACAGGGGTCGCATGGATCTTCACAAAGATCAGTGAAATCGGAAGGTTCACAGAGGTTGCAGAAAACAGTAGATGAGGGAATCTCTCCAGATGGACCCATTGCTAAAAGGTTAATTAGTTAACTGAGTGCTCCAGTTGAGTATTAAATTTAAATAGGTTGAAATCTTATTAATGCTGCCACATATATCCACACAGTAACAACGGCCTCTGGCGCACAGACATAGGCTCTCGTCTGGAGGATCTCACGGCCCTCCCTGACAACCTCCCTCTCCACCATCCTTACTCCACACACACCGTCGTAGGGTCCCCCCTCTCCCTCACCAGCAGCACAAGTGGAGGTGTGGCCATGATTATGATGATGTGTGATGTCATAAGTATAGTTTGTTGTCTGTTGCTTAGCAACCAAAGCTTTGGACACAAATAATGCAATGCTTTCGCCCTGATGATTGATGACTAAAACATTCAGTTGAAACATTGGCAAAAAATCAGTTGGTATCCGAGAACCTACTAGTTTGTTAATGAAGCCACCACTTCGAATAATGCAAAGTAGAATTGCATGATAATATATTATGATATGGAAGTGGGTTGCCAGGGTGACAGACAAGAATATTTTCTGTGTTGAGATAATCTTTTGTGTGTATACTTACTCCCCTCGCACGCCATTCCCTCCAACATAAACACAAACGCACAGTTGGCTCAGAAGTACGTGTGCAGCCATTCCCCACAGCCCGGGATGACTCAAAGCTAGCCACGAGGGTGCACTCCCTCCACCACAGTGTGCGGGACCTCAAGCAGGAGGTGGCGACCGTGAGATCTGATCATGCGATCTCACTGTCCGACTTCCAACACTCAATGATGGTCACCAGTGACAAGATCACAGCTGCCATTGAGGCCTACAGGAAGATCGGAGGTGTGTGTGTGAGTGAGTGTGTATGTGCGTGCATGTGTGTGCATGTGTGTGCACTGTGATTGTGTGTGAGGAGGTGTGTGTGCACTGTAGTTGTGTGTGTGTGCGTGCCTGTGTGTGGAGGCGTGTGTGCATGTGTGCAGTGTGTGAATGTGTGTAGTGTGTGGGGAGGCGTGGTTGTGTGTGAGTGTGCATGTGTGTGTACCCAGTACAGCTATTTTATATCGTGTAGTTAGACAACTTGTACACAGTGATGTATTATATACATGTGTGTGCGTGACCAGACAAATCACTGTCAATGCTTTGACAACAGTAGTCATATTGTACATGGCCATTTGATCACTAACTGCCAGACAAAGCACTCAATCATTCAAGTCGTACACAAATTTACCAGAAGGCCCTCCATCTGCCCACTCAGGCTTCCATTCTGGCGGTACGGAGGTGTTCCGTCGTGAGAGGCTGGAGCTCTATCCACAGGAGGGAGTGTACACACGGAGATCGCAGCAGACATTCCAGGAACTCAGGTAAGGACCAGTTGGTAGTCATGCACATCAACAGCTTTGTCTGTCTATAATTATGGTAGCAGCTGTCACCATCTTGTATCTCTCTCCAACACACACATGCACACACACACACACACTCACAGCATTCTGGAGACAGTAGTGGAGGAGACGCGTGTGGATGTGGTAGGGAGGAGGTGCAGGGTGATGGCGGGCGAGGTGGAGGCTCTGGCTGTAGGCGTGGATGGAGCACAGAAATCCGTTACCGACCTCAAAGGTGAGTGCATGTGTGGATGTGTTGGGATTGAGTGGAAAACTGTGCGAGGTGAGTGTGTGTGGTGTGTGAGGGGAGAACTGTGTGAGGAGTCTGAGTGTGTGTGTGAGTGGTATGTGTGAGTGGTGTGTGTGAGGAGTGTGTAAGGACTTGTGTGCAGCGGTGTGTGTGAGGGGTGTGTGAGGAGTGTGTGTGAGGGGTGTGTGTGAGGAGTGTGTGTAAGGAGTGTGTGTGAGGGGTGTGTGTAAGGAGTGTGTGTGAGGGGTATGTGTGAGGAGTGTGTAGTGTATGTGTGAGGAGTGTGTGTGAGGGGTGTGTGCAAGGAAGAGCATCCATCAGTTAAAGCTGTACAGTAAATTTCAGGTTGTCCACAAATGCAATAATTTATCGAATTTCAGATTCGCCGATCACATTTGGCAAACTGGCCAGTTTTGCAGACTGTGATTGGTCAATTCATGTTTCAATATTGCATTTTTTGACAACCACCGTGAAATTTGCGGCATTTGTAGTTTACTGCTATATACAGGTATGATTCCCGTATTCCCATTCCCATACCATTACTTACTCACAAGATATAATACTTACTCTTAACCCTGCACACACACACACACACACACACACACACACACACACACACACACACACACCATTACTCTAGCACGCTACACTCCACTTGAATCCAAATTGAAGAGAGTGATGGAAAAAGAACTTCAAGTCATCGTCAATGAGGAAAGGTATGTGGGAGGAGTAGCCGCGTTCGTATGCACTCTCTTTCCTGTTTACATGTGTGTGAACCAACAGAGCCGGGGAGGAGGCAATTATGACAAATTATTTTGATAACAGTGCATAAATTTGGCGATTTGGCGGTATAAAGATAGCAGTGTTGACCCAATAAAAACAGACGTAGACATGTTATCTTTGACCGGTTATCTTTAGCAGAGACTAAATTACAAGCTTTATGTTTTCCCTGTCCTAGGTTCCTCCAGCAAGAGAGTATAAAGATCAATGAGGTGACAGAGAGGTGTAAAAAGCTGCTTGAGACGCTGGGAACCCTCAAACAGTATGCCACAGTCCAGTCGCATCGTAGCCCCCTGGTCCCCATATTTGTTCCCATTCCCAAACCAGATCGACAGGCGCTGATGGAGAACATCGAAGCTATCACTCCGAATCACATGCACCGGATGGAGTGCATTGCATTGTCTGAATCTGTGCACAAGAAAAAGAAAGAATTCTCATCTCCAAAGATGGCAGTGAGGAAGTTTGAAAACCAGCTGAAACTACAGCGCAAGCAGTTGAGACCAACGAGAAACCTGTGGGAGATTGAAAACCGGAGGGAAATGAAGAGGAAGGCTTCTTTCATTGCTGAGAAGTTTGAGAGGGAGAAGCAGCTCTCCAAAGAGGTGAAAGCACAGAGGCAGCTTGCAGAGAAGCAGCGGCAGGAGGAGAAGAAGGAGCTGGAGGAAAAGTTGCTGAGAGAGCACAACGACAAGGTGAAGAGAAGGAAATCGCTGGAGCGAAGGAGCCAGCACGTTGTGCTGCACAGTATCCTCTCTGACGGAAGCAAGTCGGGAAGCAGTGGCGAACCTAGGAGTCAGAAGCGCGTAACCCTCCTGACCAAGAACAGTGGCAGCGTCGACGATATTCTTGAGATGTCTTCACCCGCTGATATTCCAGTTGTGGGGAGAGCAAGCCTACCTGCTGTTTTGCCTCACCATATTGCTCCTAGCCTCCCTCCAAGAAACAGGAAGAGCATTGACTACTCCGAAGAGGTTGAAACCTACGATACATTAGAGCCAAAGAAAGAGAAGCAACCGTCTCGTGTACCTGTTCCTGCCATGAATGGAAAGCCTCACTTAAATGATGGGTTTTCATCGTGGGCTCAAGTTTCACCTCAAATTCACCGACATCCATCGTTTAACGATGGGGGGTTCGCGGCAGGAGTTCAAGTGTCACCACGGGTTCATGATCACCGGCATGTTCGTAGCTTTGCTGACGGTCAGGTTGTGTTGCGACCAAAGAAACCAGTTGCTCACACCATCCCAAATAGATATGGTGTATATGAGCCACCGGACGCAAGGAGTCAGCCTGAGGGTGCGGCGGTACCTGGAGCGGTGCAGGCAAATCACAGGCCTCTCCCTCAAACCCATCACGAATACGATTCGCCACATCTGAGGCAAAGCTCGTGGGACCAGAGAGAATCTAGCACAAAAATAAAACGGTCCAATTCTAATGATTCTATCTTTACAGAGGAACGGCAGCAATCCCATAAGCCAGCTGCAAACTCCCGCAAGAACCAGGATGTTATGAGACGCCCCCATGGCAGCAAGCCTAATGCCACACATAACCGAAGGTCCATGTTTGTTGATTCTGACTTGAATCAGCCTGGAAAGGAGACTCGTATGGATGCAACTACCAGCTATATCACCTCCGTTGCCGTTAGTCCTGGTCGGAAATATACGAAATTCCACCACTCGTACACCCAGTTCAACCCGCAACGTCCACGTCCACTCAAGTCACACACCCCAACCTCCAACCACAGAACTAAAGTGCATAGCGACGACACAACAAACTCAGTAAGCAGACCGACTGCAAACTTTGTGGACAGTAGATCTGCAGTTTCAGACCATAGGCCTGCCAACTGGTATGCATCAGAAAACCATGGTGCATTATCAGACCCGGCCCAATTCCAGTACCACTCCACCCCTCAGCATGTACAGCACGACCAGCATCCATTCCACGCACACGTAAGACCATCCAGGAATGCTCCCCACCAACAAACTCACATGCAACCGGACGACGTTCCTCTCACGTCATACCCACGGTTCAGAATACCGTCTAGCCATCCCACGGGAGGAGGGAGGAAAGGCAGAACACATCACCACCACTCGGGCATGGCCAACGGAAGAATCACACATTACCCAAACCATCTGGTCCGAGATACAGTTGCAGGATCACTCGTCTAAGTAGTTAGTTCTCACGTTTCGAACAGATAGCATTTAGTTTCTGAATGGTGTGTCACAGTAAAACCCTTGTTTTTAACCTCTGCCTCTGAGACTTTATTTCATGTACATAAATATGTGCCTCAATCTGGCAATATCATGGAGTGAAATATACATGAATAATATGAATATTTATTTCTGGTGGTGTTCATGTTAGAAGGTTGTATGTTTGTCTTCTGTGAATCATTTCGTAATAAGATTATCTCTCTTACAAAAATTGCAACAATTAAGTTGTCCCATTCCGATTAATAATCATTAAATTTTGTTCCCATTAAAATTACTTTTTTCCCATTCCCTATACCCAAGATCCTCAATATTACAGGTGGTGGGTAGAGCATGTTAACGGTCAACAGACTTAAAATTCCCTGTACGTATCAACGTGCACACATAAATCCCACACATTATAGGTACAAATAATTGCTTGCAAGGTGCAACTCTAATGCATGGTGAACATGTCATGGGTCCTACTGTCTGACGAGATAACTACTAGGTTGTCCTTCCCGAAGCTGATACACCGTAAATCTGTGTCTGCACCTGCAGATCGATTTTGCTCCAGCTTCTTTGTAGCTCCTGTTGGCGTCAGGGGTATTCCTCTTCAGGTCCTTCACTACACGCTGGTGCTCTAACTTCTGGGGGGGGGGGGGGTTGGGTGCATGTGGAGGGGGGTGTGGTTGTTTTTTGGGAGCGTGGGGTTAGGAGGTGGTGATTTTGAGTGTAATGTAGGCATTCTAACTACAACCTACCGACGTTAATCAATCTCTGTTAAACTGGGAACAATATTTCATGAATGTAATGGAATCCTGTATACCGAAGGGTGTGCTTCCCAGGAGGAAAAATGTTCCTTGGCTTTCAAAGAACATGCGTCGTGCAATGCAGAAGAGGAACAATATGTACAGACGAGCCAAGTTGTCTGGGTCCCCACAGCTCTGGAACAAGTTTAGAAAAATGAGAAACAAGGTCACAACTATGTTGCGTACCTCGAAACAATCGTTCTTTAATAGGAATGTGAACACATCCAATAAAAAGCAGTTTTGGAAAACAATGAAGTACATGAGAGCTGATAAGTCCACAATACCCACCCTCTCACTGGATGGCAATGATGCGGTAACAGACAGAGACAAGTCGTCGATGTTGAATTCATATTTCTCTGATTGTTTCAACAAGTCAATGCCACCCCTGAATGACCTGGATGTGCTTTCGGAAACTATGTTTCCAGGTGCTAGTCCTGAGGAGCTATTGTGTACAGAGGAGGAGGTTCTACATCTTTTACAGACAATAAACATTTCTAAAGCAAGTGGCCCCGACAGGATCTCTGGCAAGATGTTGAAGGCAACAGCTTTAAGTATTGCTGCCCCTGTTACAAAGATCTTCAACATATCTATTTCAACTGGAACTTTCCCCACTAAATGGAAACTCTCCTCCATTGTACCTGTGCCCAAATGCTCTGATAAGGGCAATCCTAAAAACTATCGTCCTATATCATTGCTGCCCATACTGAGTAAGCTTCTTGAGAAACACATTTGCGGTCTTCTGGCAGATCACCTACAATCATCCGAACCCATCAATGAGTCCCAGTTTGGGTTTCAGCAGGGCAAATCGACCACAACTGCACTGCTGGAAACTACCCACAACTGGCTGAATCTCCTGGAGAGTGGAAGAGATGTGGGGGCAGTGTTTTTTGACTTCAAGAAAGCATTTGATTCTGTGCCTCACCGTGCACTGGTGGACAAACTTAAGCACATCAACTTGAACCCTGTACTCCTTCGCTGGATACTGAGCTACCTCTCTGGCAGGAGGCAACAGGTTGTTGTGAATGGAGAGACATCAGAACAGTTACCTGTCCTGTCAGGGGTTCCCCAGGGCTCTGTTATCGGTCCACTCTTGTTCTTGATATATATTGATGGAATCAAAACACTGCCCTTATCTGACAAAAGCCATCTAACACTCTACGCAGATGACATGTTACTCTACAGACCAATTACAAGTTTAACGGATTATGCATTGTTGCAACAGGACATCAATGGTATCTCAGACTGGGTTGGCAGAAACTACTTGCAATTTAATGTTGAGAAATGCAAGTTTATGCATATCACAAGAAAGACCAATTTTGTTCAACCCGATCTAATCCCAAACCTCTGTGGCAAGCCTCTGGAGAGAGTCACTACATACAAATATCTTGGCCTGCTGCTATCAAGTGACCTATCCTGGTCCCAGCATATCGACAACATATGTACTAAAGCCAGAAAACTCCTAGGCCTTATATACCGTCGTTTCTATCAATTCTCCACCCCCAAGAGTCTATTTCAGATGTACATCTCAATAGTTCGTCCCAACCTAGAATATGCCACTCAAGTCTGGAGCCCATATAAAATCGGCGAAGTTAACCTGATAGAGCGGGTCCAGAAGTTTGCCCTACGCATGTGTGCTAAAAGTTGGGATACTAGTTACCAGGAGCTGTTGCATTTGTTCTCCCAGCCGGATCTTCAGCAGAGGAGGCTTTACCTGGATTTGTGCACCATGTTTAGAGTAATAAATGGACTCTTTCATTTTCCGGACGATATTTTTGTGCTGCAAACCTCTAATATAAACACTCGCTCATCAAACTTTCAGACCTATATCTGTCCTTTTGCCCATACATGTTCCTATTTTAACTAGAAACAAAAAATTTTCTTACAAAAATTACAAATGATTTAGTGATGGCCACCCCGATCGACTCCCGAAAAAGCAGACAAACAAGGAATGCCATTAACCAGGCTCAGTCCCATCCCATTGAAAAATGTAGAATTTAGGGATGGGATGGGACTGAGGCTGGTTAATGGCATTCCTTGTTTGTCTGCTTTTTCGGGAGTCGATCGGGGTGGCCATCACTAAATCATTTGTAATTTTTGTAAGAAAATTTTTTGTTTCTAGTTTGTGAGGTTTTTTGAGCGCATGGAATGCGTAAGTTTCTAATGATAGGGGTAATGTATCAGAGATGGATGTATAACCAAAATGTTTGATTGAACAATCACTAGCTAGGTCATCACCGTGCAAAGGAGAGCTGCCTTGATGGATGTGGTTGAGGATCCTACTGCTCGGGGCAGCACAATTGCTCCTTCCTTATGTTGTGATTCACCAGGAAGTAATGATCCATTATTGCTTTTATATAATTATACCAAAAGTGATCATATTGCTCTTGGGTAGAGTATATACATTATAGATAGATAAAGAATGACAAGATAGATAGATAGATGAATACTGAACTCAGTATACCTCCCTTCACCTCAAACCGAGTTTCTCACTAGCGATCACAAAAGTGCTTACTGATACCAAACTGGTAGGTACCACTAGGATACGTTCATGGATGATAGCTCCTAGGAGTGTGCCACCAGACGACGGATTAGACAGATTCAGCAAACACTTCGAAGTTCAAACGCCAAAACTGTAGCCTCACTCACAGTTCTTTGGTACGTGTTCTTCACTGCAGTTACGTCATGAGAAGAAAGCCACGCCTCCATGATGGCATAGTCACGATAGATCTTGGCAAGAAAAGGTTGGCAGAAATTCCTTGCAGCGGTAGTGATGCACCAGATGATGGATTCACAAGGATTCAGCTGATCAGCAAGTGCCCGAAATGCAACCATCACCAGCAACAAAGAAAGCAATGTGCGTTTGCATGTGAACTGCGCATGCGCATTTGGCACGCGTGACCTCTGGTGCATCAAAATGGCTTCGTGCTAGCAATTCACGGAATCGTAGCTAGCCAGA
This sequence comes from Axinella damicornis, assembly GCA_963931865.1. Lineage (NCBI taxonomy): Eukaryota > Metazoa > Porifera > Demospongiae > Axinellida > Axinellidae > Axinella > Axinella damicornis. The sequence goes on along the minus strand of OZ007516.1, from coordinate 3,405,541 downwards.
AGTGCCGTTCCTGCCAGTATGTAGTCAAAAGGGCCAAAAGGAGCTACTACGACGAAAGCGATGTTGTTCTGTGAGTGAACTAGCTCAGGAAATGCTTTTGTTGTCCAGCTATGCTAGTCAATGAGAAAGAAGAAGAAAGAAGAAGAAAGAAGATGAAAGAAGATGACGAAATCGGAATTTTACGGCGACTTATTTCTCGACTCCCGCGTACTCTCAGGTACGTTTGCGAGTGTTTTTGTGAACTGCTAGGCAGTATCATTCTGTCTGCATGCTTGGTTTGGGGGGTAGTAGCTTCTTTGGCCGTTTTCCTGCTGGTGCATCAGTATGGTATTTCGAAATTTCCTTAGCCATCCCTAAATAGAGAACGCTACCGCGTTCTCTGATTCATTTGTGCCTCGCACTATTCGTTCCTGGAATTTATTGCCCCCTTCTGTAACTAGTACCAATAGTCTTGTATCCTTTAAGTTAGGCCTTCGGGCACGTTTGTATTAGCAACCTGCTATTTTGTGTCCATTGCTTACATGCAAAAACTTTTATAGAAAAAAAAAACAAAAAAAAACAAAAAAACATGACAATGGAAGTAGCAGCCAACAGCAACAGAATGAACCAAGTGGTCAGCTCAAGTTCGATTAACCTATAATAATTATTTTATAGAAAGTTTTTTCACCATACAAACTGGTATTTCTATTTCAACTCAAGGTTCTCATACCCCTACCAGCATTTCACGTACCTTGAACTCTGAAAGTTGTGGCTAACATTGCATGATTGTGTAGCTACTTATTCCTCCCTGAGACAGATTCAGACACACATGATCAAACAATTATCTCACAAACTTGCTTCCGCATATTATACTATGTCCATCCCCACCCTGACGATCTCTCCTCTCCCCCTACTCCACTTCTCTCCCCATTAGCTATACTTCAACACGTTTGACTGCTCATGGGGCAAATATGGCACAGTGTGACATAATTTCATCCATTGATAACACACGTATATATAGCAAAAATCAAGTGCATGATAATTTTTGAGCATAATATTATTATGAACACAAACACTATCACTTGTAGAGTTTACAGCACAATTATGGAGCTCCTGATGCGACAGTTCTGCCACGTCCTCTCCATACAAATCGCTGTAACAATCCTAAACTCTTATGAGTTCTTTTGGCCCGTACAGCCAGACCTTCTCCCACCTCCCCCTCCTCTTCCCCGCCATACTTCTTCCTGTATTCCTCCACAGCCTCAAAGTAGGAGGGAGGTGGCCACTGGTGTTCAGTGATGTGGGCAAGGTTGTCTTCCGCGATGAGGGAGAAGTCCTCCTTCTCCTTGAAGACGAGGTAGTTGCTGGAGATGAAGTGGAGACACCAGCTGCTGAGCTGCTGGGCATTGTGGAACTGTGAGGTCAGCAAGAGTCCTGCAGGGAGGCAGGGATGGAAAAAAGAGGGAAGAGGTGGTAGGAGAAACGAGGAAAACGAAAGATACAAGTCTGAACATCAAGCGCTAGGTGTTGAATTTGATACTCTAGCACTCCAGTCTGTACTCACCAATGACATTGACATCGGCCTGAGCGATACTTTCTGCTGTGGCTTTCTCTACCTCCTTTGAGATGTACAGCTCACAAAGTGCCATCAGCCGAGGTATGACGTACTTGTTGGACAGCTCGAGTATCCCAATGGAGTCACTCTTCTCAATAGGGGCGTGGTCCGTGTAGAGGTACTCAAGGAGTGCCAGGAAGTTCTCCAGCGACACATCAGGGATCTCAATCTGTGGGTCAAAAGAGTCGGACTGGATATCTGGTTTGCATTAAAAAAGTAGCTAGTGTATTACTGACCCCTCCAAAGGAATTAATACATCAATAGCTGTGCCCCCCCCCCCCCCCCCCCCCCCCCCCCAGCAATGCAAGACTGCTACTGTTTCTGTCTGGTACCTTGGACGTTCCGCTCTCCATGAATCCACCGGTGAGCATGGCAGCCATTACATCACACCGTGTGCACAGCACTAGCTTGTGTGCACACACCTTCTCTCCCTCCACACAGAAGCTCACGTCTGAAAGCAGCTGCTTATTAAGAAAAAGCTCCTTGGAGACGGCGCTGTTTCTGTCATTGAGCCACGTACCAATGCTTGGGTTTAGAATCTCATCTCCCTTCCTGGCGTTCTCACAGATCAGCTGCAACTCTGGGAGGTTGAGAGTCTGAGCAACGGAGATCGTTTCATCGAGGAGTTCGCTTTCTTTGTTGAGTTCAACTATTCCCGTGTAGAGGAACTGGAGGCAGCGTTTGAAGGGGAGCTCTCCAATTAGTGTGTGATCCAGGGTGATTTCTGTGAGCTCACCACCTTCATTGTTCATCCTGGGTGTGTCAATCAGATCATTCAAATCAATCTTTCTTATCCATAATCAGAGGTTACACCAATCATGTTCTTGCAAATAAATACTGCAAGGGCAAGAACTCTGCATGTCCGGCTTTGTCATTTCATCGCTAACACTGACACTGAACTAGGCTGAAACTAGCCTCGTTCCCAGGCCTCCGCCCAGATTGTATCTTGCAGCCGTGGAGAAATTTTCTCCAAGGCTGCGAGATAAAATCTGGCGGAGGCCTGGGAACGAGGCTAGGCTGAAACAGCTGTGTGCAGTTGTGCTGAGGCGGCATCCATTTGTCTGACAAGTGTTACTTACCACCCCCACCATACATGCAGTAACACGGTTTTTTTTTAAACGATAAGCACCGTATACATATAGTGTGTACTAACTTGGTCAAAGTAGACAAGAAGCCTCTGACTTCTCCGGTGTTGACGCCAGCAGGTGATATCTTCTGCAGCCTCCTTTTTGACCACCCAGGACATTCTGCCAAACTTGGCACCTTGAGTTTCACATCGACAGCAAACAGTCTCCGAAACACGGCAGAAGCTGAGCAGAGCACGAACCTGTGCAAGGAGTGTGACAGTGAACGAGATCTACTGCAGTGGGAAGACATCATTCCTGTCCCGGTTGTTGCAGATTGACTCTCCCAACCCTCCCCCCTTCCCTGCCAGTGTACATGTAGCTAGTGTCCTTCAAAACACAATTTTGCCAAGAGTAATCAATGGAATGGTCCAACGTGTACAGACCTGTGCGCATAGTAGCTCTCTGAACTGAGGTGGAACACCACATCAGCGTGGGACTCAGAGTTGACCAATTTGCTCCAGTCCTGAGAGAACGTAGATGTAGGGATATTGATCCAGGGGGCTTTGGTGTTGACGGGGAGCTCAGGAGGGGGAGGGACGGAGGGCTCAGTTGGGCTTCCATTGCCTCCTTTAGAGCGTCTGTGATGATAAGAATGTTAGGCAATTGTATATCCCGTTGTCAAGGAGTAAAATAGTTTGACATGTTTCATACATGTGCACAGTTCTTTTGCTTTATGGCCACTGGTCATAATATATGATACTGGTTTCTTCGTGGAGCTTTTTGCCATAGTACCATAGGACTGATTTTGATTGTGAGATTCAAATTAGTGAAGTCATAATTATGCAAAGTTAAAATACACAATTAAGCCTGTCGTTGTTGCAAAGTGTGATTACCTTTAGGCAAACCTAGCCGCTAATGGGCTGCAGCTTTTGGCATAATTATTGTTTGAGAGATATCTGTTTCCCATGGATATAATTCAATCTCCATAATTATGCAGAGGTACTTAGTACGCAGTCACACAATATTAGTAGAGCAAGGAGATCATGCAAGTGAGTGTTATTTGATGTTCCCCACCTCTTCCAAGGCCACACAAATCTCCTTCGTCCAGTACGGCCATTTGTTCCTGGATTTAGGCCAGCCCTCATGGCCGCATGCATGGCATCTGTCATGCCCGTCCCTGTGAGGGCACTGGTTTCAAAGTATCCTACTGCTCCTGTGTGGGTGGGTGGGTGGTGAGTGTGTGTGGGTGGGTGGGGGTAGTGGAACAATTTACTCTGCAGAAACTGCCTCAAAGCTCGTGAGAGGATACCACTCACCGATCTCTTTTGCCAACTCTTGTGCTTCCAACTTCCCCACCATCGTTCTCCCTCTCTCTCCTTCCCTCCTCCCATCTCTCTCCCCTTCCCGAAGATCCCCCTTCATCCCCACCAGAACAATGGGGGTGCCAGGGCAGTAATGTCGTATCTCTGGCACCCACTTGTGCCGTGCGTTCTGAAACGAGGAGGCGGATACGACAGAAAAGCACAAAAGGAAGACATCAGTCTGTGGGTAGGAGAGAGGCCTCAGGCGATCATAGTCCTCCTGCCCAGCTGTGGAAGATACGAACAGCTGTAGTATGCTGCATTCGATTGGATTACCATTTCATGTCATTACAGCTATAGTAACTGTTAGGTACATCTTAGTCTCGGAACCAGGCCCCTCGCACATGCAAAGGGTTAGCCTCGAACCCAGGCGCGGCTACATTAGCAAAGGGTCTGGTTCCGAGACTAGGTACATCTATGGGGCTTGAGGAACAGTTCCAGGGATAATAGCTTCCCAGTATAATTATACTTCACATAACTATAGCAAGTTGGTTCGTTATTGGGCCTTGTGGGCGGGGCTCACTTCCAACACCCACGCTCAATTATTACGTTTTACACTCCGGCCCTTGCCCACGCCTGCTAGTATAACTACCTACTGACTCTATGATAGGGCAACCTACCAGTGTCCCAAAGCGATAGACACACTGGTCTCCCGTCCAGCATGACGTTCGACGCGTAGTTGTCAAACACCGTGGGCACGTAGTCTCCGGGGAACGAGTTGGTAGTCCAAGAAATCAGGAAACAAGATTTTCCAACCGCGCCATCTCCCACCACGACGACCTTCAGATTCCTTAGTGCCATTGTAGATATCAATAATTGTTGTTCTCGCGTGGTCAGTTACGTTTTTTTGAAAATTACATGTACGCTATTAGCTTACATGACACGGCATGCTGTGTGTACGCGTGCGCGTGGGGGAGTTTATAAACGCAAAGCCGCGTTCTAAAAATAGATCAACTTCCGGCTTTATGCTATTTTTAGTAACAAACGATGAGTGCATGCATAAACGGCCATTGCATTATGAACGCTTCATAGCCTCGTTCCCAGGCTTACAGTACATAACATAAGCTGGGGAGGAGCCTGGGAACGAGGCTAAACACTTCAAGCAAGCTCAATAGCAAATTATTGGAGGCCGTGTTGTTGGTACAAAACTACTCGGTGCTGCCGTGTTGCTAAAAATGTGATGTACAGTGACACATCATGTAAAAAAATGTCTGCTTTAGTGATAGTTTGTTCATAACTCCTTGTATTTGTCAGCAGCTTCCACCAGCTTCCTCTGGGTGAGAGGCTCGGAGTGGGAGTGGCCAGCATCTGGGACGATGTGGAACTCAGCCTCTGGCCATTGCTAGCGAGGAGGGAGGAAGGGAGGGGGAGGAGGGAAGGAGAGAGGGGGATGGAGGCAGGAGGGTAGGAAGGAGTAAGGAGCAATAATACAACGTCATATATATTATACCGGTAAGATTCAGTTCAAGCATCCTATCTGGCAATAATAATACACATGGCCCCATACAAATTTCTTTCTACCTACAATGAAAAAAAGGAAAATCGCCAAGTCCTGCAATCATTTTATGAAGTGTAGCTTCTCTGTGCACACAGTTACACCATCTACCAGAAGAGCATACCTTATGCAGGTCCCAAGCAGTCTTCATGGGGGTGACAAGGTCGTACCTTCCCTGCACTATGGTGGCCGGGATGTGCCTGATGGGTTCTACGTTGTCTATGAGGTGGTTGTTGCTGTCAAACCAGCCCCCATTGACAAAGTAGTGACTGGTGTGTATGTGTGTGTGTGTGTGTGTGTGTGGGGGGGGGGGGGGGGGAGATACAGAGTATTGGATTAATTTCTGAGCTTAATTTTCTTGTTCCATGCCTCTAACGTCCACATGGGAATGGTTAGCAATCGCTAACAAGTGACAGGGTGGTACGGGAAAATTACAAACACTTACCACTCAATTCTTGCAAAGGCGAGGGTCCACTCGAGGTCTGTGAGGCGTGTCTGGACAGTGGATGCATCAGTGATGAGCTTGCTGGTGCGGAGCTCCCAACCAGTCCATGCTTTAGCACACTCCAGTTGAACCTAGTGAGGAGAGGAGTTGAGGACAGGACGCTGAGGAATGTGTGACAGTGCAATCCCGTAATGTAGGGACTGACTGAACTTGTGATCAGTACGCGTATGCATGAAGAGGGGTTAATTAATCCATCTGTCAATCATCTGTCGTCTAAATCTCCAATTGCTAAACCCCAACAATAACATTGGAATCACCAAACAACTGCTTCTGTGTACCTGATAGTGACCAAAGCTCTTCTATCCTATGCATATCCAACGCCAGTAGAGTCCGCAATTTTCAGCAACTCATTACGGGCGTGCACGAGCTTCATGTCCGTGCAGTACGGATCTTAGATGAATACACTCTAGTTTACCAATGCATTAGACTTTGACCTGATCATACTTTTATGGGGCCCCTTAGTCTTTGTGAATGTAGACTCTATACTTGTGCTCTTCTGATTTTTTGTACGCTTGTTCCAAAACTTCAGAGCTATTCAGTCAACCCTTGCAAGAACCATGATCACAAATGGAGAAGGGAGACAGAGAAACAGTTAGGAACACATGGTCTATCGGTTCGCACTACCGCTGGCTCCATGCTAGCCTCGTTCCCAGGCTCCCACGCGGCCTGGGAACGAGGCTAGCTCCATGCCTACCTCTTTGTTATCACCAGTCAGTCTGCGGTAGTATGCGCTAATGAGGTCCCCTTGCTCCACCTTGGGGATGGGGGCCAGGTATGCCTCCCATTTGTCGGGAAAGAGGTAGGACGCACCCTCCTGGTAGAACCAGATTAACTCCTGCCTGACAGAGGGGAAACCAAGAGATGCTGATGTTACCACAAGGTACATAAGGTATGCACAGCTAAAGGTGGCAAGAGGGCAACTGGCAAAATTTGTAAACCAGGAGGTTACCTGCTATGACCGAAACACTGGAAGTACTCATAGCAAAGTCATTCTATTATAAGGTCCTGTTTGTAAACATATATAGCTACCAGCAGGTGGCTGCAAATGGTGTAGGTATCTGGCTGTGATGTTTGGGGGAGAAATAGAATTTTGGAGTGAAAATAAACATCTGGAGGGGTCAGGAGGCACATGGTTACTGCTGAGGTGCAGGAGGTAAACTTTTAAGAGGGGGAATTCAGGGGGCAACCCCTCACATAAGGAAACACTGCTCCACACATTTGGTGGCTATGCACTCACTGGTACACTGTAGCTATGCTGGAGCTCCCAGATCTATACCAGGTGCCCCTTCACTAGCCTCATTCCCAGGCCGTGCGGCCTGGGAACAAGTCTACCCCTTCACGTTAACTTCAATCCATGCATCATTTCAACGCAACCTGAAGCTCAATAGAGTGAGAAATATGAGGTGAGCTGGGAATGAGGCTACATGTACATATGATGCACCGGGTGCAAGCACTGCCACATGGCATGTTATGGGGCAGAGGAAGAGACGTACTGTGCATAACCAGGGCTAAGCCTGTGATACATGCACGGATAACTTTCAGGAAGAAACCTAAACAATCATTCTTTCATATTGTCTTAGGAAGTTTCGAAAGTGAGAATACACAGAAAGAATCTGGGATTTGAACCCCGAATACTAGCTACTAGAATCTCAGGTAGAGATGTGGAAGACAAGCTACATACGAGTAGAGGGTTTAGTTGAATTCCTCAGGACTAAATGGGAACAGGCTGAGCTTAGCAACAATTGTGACACCCTCAGGTGTTAGCCTCGTTGCCAGGCTCCCCCTTGCATGCGCGCGTGCACAGGGGGAGCCTTGGAATGAGGCTACTCGGGTGTTCTCTCTGCTTCTCGTGCATGATTTCAGATTACCTTCTGAGTGTGAATATCCCTCTCAGAATAATCGCCTTCACTGCATCCGGATGCTTCTGTGAGTACGCAAGGGCCAGAGTGGACCCCCAGCTGCCCCCAAACACCACCCACTTACTGATCCCCAGGTGCTCCCGTAGTGTCTCTATGTCAGAGACGAGGTGCCATGTCGTGTTATCCTGTAGGCGTGACATGGTGTGATGTAACATGCAACACCTGGTTTTGCTGTCAACAGGTTTGTTTATGTGGTCTGCCTAGAAGCTCGGACGGATCAAAGTATCATGTGACTAGGGGTTGGTGATATTCAGAATTGTTACTATGACTTAATAATGAATCAATAGCAAAGCTATACATTGTTAATGTGCATGAAGGAGGCTAATTCCATCAGTGGCCGATATCATTGGCATCTGATATTTCAATATCAATTACCAATGATCACAGTCACACCTACGTACAAGTTATTGAGTGTACTGGAACAATATATGCTAGTGTGTAGGAACGAGACACATACCCTGAGCTCTGCCGTGGGTCTGGACTTCCCTGCTCCCCGCTGGTCCATCAGCACAATACGGTATACTTCTGGGTCAAAGAACCTGCGATGGCTTGCCATACAGCCACCACCTGGCCCACCATGCCTGCAGAAGAGAGTTGAGGAAAGGGGTCTCTAGACGTACTCAACAGCCATCCCTACTGGAAATGTCTTGTAAGATCTCGCAAGGTGTTCCAAAAGCTTGCAAGAACTTGTAAGATCTTGCAAGCTTTTGGAACACCTTGCAAGATCTTACAAGACATTTCTAGTAGGGATACAAGGAGTTAGTCACATATGCTAATTCAAACTAGCAATGGCAATACTCCCAATACCAAGATACCCAATCAGCATCAGCAAGAGATCATAACAATAAGAGTGCGCAACTGCCATATGGTATCCATTGCCACCATCTCCACAGTATGAGTAGATCAATTGGTAGTGAAGTAGTGGGGCTCCTAAGTGTGAAATTGTGATTTAATCACAATTTCACACTTAGGAGCACACAGCTGCTACTACTTCACCACCAAGTGATCTAGTCATACTGCCCAGATGGTGGCAATGGATACCTACCCCGGACCATGCACACCCCCCCCCCCCCCCCCCCCCCCCCAGGGGAGAGCCGGTCTGGTGAACGAAGTCGAATTTCTTGGGCTTATTACCGGAATGTGGTAAGGACCAATGAGATCGCGAGATTGTTAATAATTACGTAATAATCGCTTTGAATACTCATAAGCAGGAGAAGACAACAGCCAAGAGCCTTTCCCATATGCCAGTTTTTGCCCTTAGCGCTGACTGTGTAAGGCAACGCTACGTCATGGCGACAACTTCTGAAGACCTTTGCGCTCGATTGTGCTAGTTGTGAGCCCTGTGACATCGCTTATGGGATCAAGTTGAGACTGAGCTTTGGAAGCGAGGTCAGCAAAGGGATCAAGTACAACGAAGGGCCCTCTAGGTGCAAGCTAATGCTAGCCCTAGCCCCTTAAGGGGCCGTTCTTCGCATTTGACCCCAGTAAACTGCCTGAAAGGACTGCCAAACGAACGGGAAGCAGATTCCATGACAGCGAAGGATGCTTCAAAGATCTTCTATGGGCCATGGGTGAGCGGCAAAAGGTTAGTACATCTTCTCTCCAGATATGAGTAGCCACGATCGCGCTTGGTTGACACGGGAGCCTTCAGCAGACGCTTTCGCAGGCACTTAACACCACGGGATTATGCAATGATTACACATTCCGTAGTATGCTTCAAGCCCAAGAAATTTGACTTCGTTCACCAGACCGTCTCTCCCCTCGGGGGGTGTGGTCTGGGCACGAGACTATCTTGGCATCGTCATACAACTTCTTACATGTGTAGTATTGAAAGTACATTGATATCAGATGGACAAAATGACCACGTAAGTGCCCATGTCTCCCACTCTACGCTTTGTATTCTCTACCGATAACGGCACATTTTGACATGCCAATTTTGGAATTAAGCCAAAACTAGTATTCCTTTTCTATGTGCTATGCTATGCAACTGATGTGGCATTTATGCCATAAATGGACTAATGTGGTATTGGGAATAGACTTGGAAGAGAACATTGCACTAGGTATACGAATGAATGAAGCTGGGATTGGGTCATTGTGGTCAGCTTAAAAGTCCTTCAAATGGGTCGGTCAAATTAGGCCAAATGCTTGAGCTAAGTACTATGTTAGGTATCTTGGGCTAGGAATGAGATATGAGGCTGGGATTTGCACCCTTGTGATCAGCATGAATGGAGCTTCAAATGATGTCAATTTTGCTGTAGGTTGAATTCTGACCCAAAATCATGAAAAACCATGGATTATAGCCTTTGGTCGAGTGCGATTTTTGGCAAAAATGTGACCAATATTAAAAGTCATTTTTATGACATCAGTTGAAAGTTCTTTTCATGCTGATCACAATGGTGCAAATCCCAGCTTCATATCTCCTTCCTAGCCCAAGATACCGTACTTAGCTAGCTGGCTACTCTGTATATCTCCTTCCTAGCCCAAGATACCGTACTTAGCTAGCTGGCTACTCTGTATATCCATTGTCAAATGAAAGACATGTTGAGATATGAAGCTTGGTATTGTGCCATTGTGCCATCTGACTGATGTGTTGGTCACAGAAGATCCAGACATACTGATTCTACCTAAGTGTAGGAGGTATACCTAAATGCGGATAGTTTTACATTTAGCTGGGTACCGTTATCTGGAGTCCCCTGCCATCATCCGAATGGGGGAGGGATGCGACAAAGCTGATTAACTACATCAGTGAACGTTTCTTGGCTTACTGCCCTTACCATTGTGTAAGTATACCTCTGGGGCTGTATACTATAAGTGAGAGAGTGAGGTGTTTACGCTCAGCTCCATAACACTATGCAAAATTAACGTCATGACTGAACTCCCACTCCCAAGTTACTAAAGTGCACACATGGAAATCTCCGGGATGGACTCAGTACCCAACTTCATGTAACTTCCTACCCATGCAAGTAATCAAAGCCCAAGACCCTCCCTTTGCAGAACAAGACACAAACCTACAAGAAAATCACCGGCTTTCCATCCTTTTTTCCGCTCTCTTCATAGTATACTTCGTGTATGTCTGAAACCTTTAACCATCCGCAGTTGTAGGGCTCGATAGGCGGGTAAAGTTTACCAGCCTTCCTCTCTGGACCTGAAGCAACGTCGCTTGTGGTGCCGGTGGTAGCCATGTTGCTTTTGAGCTTTGCCGCCGTTAGTCTCGTTCCCAGGGTGCGCGTTCGGGGTCTGGGAACGAGACTATACCATCGCTCACGTGCTCTTTCCCGGGCAATTCAAAATTCAAATTTTGACTGTTTACATGACACTAGATCTACACATGCGCTACAGGGTGACCTACCAACTGTATGAATGGTAGCCATGGATGGGAAATTCAATAGGAGAAAACTGGATAGCGTGACTCGTCTGGGAGATGAAGATGTACAGGTAAAATGCATGCTTGGGTGCATGTGGGGTGAAGGCAGGCTGAGTCACCAGGGCTCAAGTTATTCAATTATATCTACAGGAGTTGGTGAGCAGGCTACAGACCGAGATAGAAGAAAAGAAGACGGAGTTTCAATCTGTGAGCAGTGATGTCGCCACTATCCAGGCCACAATAAAACGCCAGTGAGTGAGTGCTATGGTTGGTATACATATGTATGGTGCGATCAATATGCGTAGGAAACAGGTACACACACTACACAGCCATATTACAGGTGCTAGACATGATCTGGATCAAAGAGCCTAGGGATCCAAACTATACCTGACGTGGGCATGGTGTAGTATCACAAAAATAAAACAGGAGCGCATGAGCCGCTGAAGGCAGCGAAGGAGCGTTGAACTCCCAATGCCCGCCCTAGGACATGTTGTATTACTTCACACCTCCAAAATTAAACCTTATACCACAAGAGGCCACTACATATGCAGTTGTAAGGATTTGTGTGAAACCCAGCTAAGTAGGTGTGAAATACAAATTGGCCTTTGTGCAGCCATAGTTGTACTAGAGCTAGCTGACTTACCTGGTACCTCAAAGGTCTTCCATATATTATGGTATAAACCAAAAGGTGTGAGGTAATACAACATGTCTTTACTAGTTCAACGCTCCTTCGCCGCCTTCGGTGGCTCATGCGCTCCTGCAAAAAAGTTCCTGCAATTTCCGCATATTGCCTATAATTATAACCGACTATTGCATAACCTGGCAAAACATAATTCTGGCAAAACACATGACTTTATGCTGATTTCCCGACATTTCTGCGAATGTTAGTATGAAGGGGTCAGTGGCTTAATTTACCTCTAGAGAGCAAAGGTCAATCGTATTAATTTTCACTATACATCACTCTCTGTTCCCCAATCATTATAGCCAGGCAGATCGTCAGATGTTCAGTGCACACCTTCTGCAGGCACATGAGGTCAGGACTAGGGAGGATATGTAATCCAAGAAACATGTGTACCCTATTCCCAGGCCATTCCCAATTCCAGTTTTTGATCACTTGCCTCCAGTTTTTCAAAAGTGATCAAAAACTGGAATTGAGAATGAGGCTACATACACACATGTTCAGGTATATTCACACGGCACATTTTGGAAACCATTTATGGCACGTTTTGGCACATCAGTTGAGCCAAAATTTGCGGGAACAGCACTCCTGTTCTGAAGGGTGACTGATGTGCCATTTCTGTCAAAAATGGAACAACGAACCAAAATTGACAGAAACAGTACTCCTGGTGAGTGACAGCACACCAAGGATACACAGTGGAGCAAATTCATGTCTGTTTGCTACATGTACACTAGCTGCCACTTGTTGGGGCGAGCATGCATAGCCTCGTTCCCAGGCCTTCTACACCTCCAGTTTTTGGTCGTTTACAGTGATCAAGTGTAGAAGGCTTGGGAATGGCACTATACATGCAGTTATAGTAGATATAGACTAATATGTAGCTTGGGCTAGGAATGAGATATGAAGCTGGGATTTGCACCATTGTGATCAGCATAAAAAGAGCTTTCAAATGATGTCCTTAAAAGGATTTTTAATCTCGGTCACATTTTTGTCAAAAATCGCACTCAACCAAAGGCTATAATCCATGGTTTTTCATGATTTTGGGTCAAAATTCAACCAACAGCAAAATGGACATCATTGGAATGCTCCATTCATGCTGATCACAATGGTGCTAATCCCCAACTCCGTATCTCCTTCCTAACCCAAGATACTCAATGAATGGGATATCATTGTGATAAGCATGAAAGGAACCTTCAAGCGATTTGCTATCATTCACATACCCTAGCCTTGAACCAAGGCACGCCCATACCTAAATGCAACGTTCTCTTCCAAGTCTATTCCCAATACCAATTAATTTGGTTCGATCGTTGGTCCATTTATGGCACATCAGTATAGAACAGGAGGGCTGTTTCTACCAATTTAGGTAAATTGGCATGTCAAAATGTACCATACGTCATGTAATTGGTAGAAAATGGTTTCCTAATGTGGCACAAAAACATAGCTAGCTACCTTGATTTGTATAGCAACAAGCTCCTCAGCATTATGCCGCTGTACAGGAACAATGTTCGCTATACATGTGTGATGTCAGGGGCGCATCGAGCCACCGAAGGCGGCGGCTCGATGCGCCCTTGGTGATGTGTGTTTTCTTAGCAATGGTGGTATTATGTAGTCTCATTCCCAGACCCAAACAACCCCCAGCGAGGATCGCTTGTAGTATCACTCAAGGGGAAGTGACACTGCAAGCAGTCCTCGCTGGGGTTGTTTGGGTCTGGGAACTAGACTAGGTATTATGCGTGTGGAAGCTACAGTTCCACCACCACTTTATGCACAGGCTGAGGACCTAATAGAGAAAACCAAAAAGCTCAATCAAGACCTGGAGTCCAAACAGTTACACCTGCAAGAGTTACAAGAAGGAATCGCCGCTGAACAGAGGTATACATGTGTACTGTGGTTGCAGTAGAGATACATGCATGGTGTAAATGACCTAGCCTTGTTCCCAGGCTGTCCCCATCTCCAGTTTTTCATGGCGTTTGCATACTGAAAGTGGTCCTAGACTGGAGGTGGGAATGGCCTGGGAACATTATGACCTCATAGTTCCTGTCTCCATGCAACTGAAGCTAGGTGGCGCCAATTTGTTTATAACAGAGAAGTGGAGGAGTTGCAAAAGAGGTTGCAGGTTGCTGAACTTGAGAGTGGGTGTACCAAGGAGGAGCTAGACCGGAAGAACAAGGAGAACATTCTAGCAGTGCACAGTGAGCAAGCCTACCTTAGCTTCATTCTATTTGCCAAGTTTTCAAATTATAGCACAATGTCATAGTTTCATTTATTTATTTTTTTTGCATGGCATAGAATTAGAAATTGCCTATCAGGAAAAGAAGTCCGAGTGTCAGCTAACAAGAGAGCGTTTACGTGAAGGTGAGTGACGTGGAGTGGTCCAGCACTATGAGCTATTTGCACATACATACCAAGTGTAATAAGATGCTAGTCTCTTATATTTCGCCCCTCTTTGTGGTGCTCAAAAACTCCTGCCCTCATACATGGTACAGGCGCTCATAAGCTCCTGCTCTTGTGCATGGTATAGAATGCTATCGTGTATAGCCTCATTTCCAGGCTCCTCCCCTTTCTTTCTGTATGAGAGCCTGGGAACGAGGCTAAACATGACGTGCAGTACTGTACATTTTTATGCAACATTGTGTGATGCATGCTATTGCAGTTAAGAAGGAGGTCACTTCCCTAAAACCAGTTGAGCCAAAGAGGAGGCACCAGCGGGACAAGAAGATGGACAAGGAGCTTGACAAATTCATAGTTACATGTTGCAACAACGCAGGCCTCAGGCTAAAACAATAATTTTATTATGTGTCATGTACTTCATTTAGCCTTGTTCCCAGGCCCCGCCCAGTTTTTCATCACAACTGAAAGCGGCGTGCGGGCCTGGGAACGAGGACATACTTCGCTAATTGTCCAATGTCTACTTACAAGTAGCAGCTAACTATAGGTGTACATACAGTGTATTGTGAAGTTGTATCATAATACAGAACTCGGTGATTACAGTGCATAACCACTACTTTATATGATCTTAGATCTCAGAACACAAACCAGTGATGAAGTGATGGCACTATAACAATGAATATTGACTGCAATATTGAGGAACAATGTGATGGTACCAGGATTGAGGGTGATGCACGGGGGGTCGCGCTATAGTGTTTTCAGTGTCCTAGAGATCATCTTTAGTCTCATCTTGAGTCTTTCCTTCTGCTCAATGAGGCTCTCCTCCAGTGCACAAGCCTGCCTCAGGTGCTCATCCACCCGTACCGGGCAGAATGTCTCATATGCCACACTTTCACTAGAGAGAGAACACGGTTTAATGTCTATAGAGCTACTAGTAACCATAGTTACACTGCAAACAACACTGAGCTGGTGGATCATCACATCCTACAAAATTAGCCTTACTCATCACACCTACAGCATACTAAATGAAGTTGCCTATAGCAACTTGGGCTTGAATTATGAATTGTACTGACATCTCGTCCCCCGACTCCTTTGAGCCTGAGGTGGGGTTTGAGAATCAGCTAACTGGGGTGCTCAAATACTTATTGTGGGAACGATATTGAGGACGGAAGGTGTCTGCTCACCTGAAGGGTTCCTGCCACTCGTTGAGCAGTTCTCTAGTTTCACTGGTGATGCTCCTCATGCAAGTCTGTATGTCCTCCACAGGCTGCAGGGGAGGCTCCTCCCCAGAACTGGGGTTATGTTGCTCCAACTCACCCACGTCAGTTACATGGTGGTCATAAAGACCTAGTGTTGGGAGACATTATTTTAATCCCTACTCGTACCCCTTTGTCTTCTCTGATCTTTGCTAACCTTCATGTCCATCCTGTGGATGATGACTATGCTCAGTTCCAATATTATATTCTTCCTGCAGGAAACATAATATTATTATAATTGCTCACTCATGATCTTTGAGTTACAAGCACATTAAGTTCATACTTACTGCGTCTGTCACGGCCTTAAGGCGTTTCGTTGGTGTCTCTGCATTTTCTTCATCCAAATTCTCAGGCCCAGAATTCTTATGCGATAGAAGCAACTGGTGGTGGACACCTTCTCTGTGTGTGCAGTAAATAGTGCTCTCACTCCCATGTCATTCCCAGACCTTAATTCTAGGCTTCAAGACTGCTAACTCAGCACACACGCCACACACGGTAACGTTGCGAAATGTGACCAGACCCCTTTCAATGATTTTTGCCCATGACCTGAGTACGAGGCTATCCCATGCCTAGCATTGCTCATCCAACTTTCTACATCAATTAAAACAGGAGTGCATGAGCCGCCGAAGGCGGCGAAGGAGCGTCAAACTAGTATAGACATGTTGTGATCCCTCACGCCTTATGGTCATAGCTTATATGGAAGACCTTTGCGGTACCGCACAAACGCCAATTTGCACTTTTACGTAATGGCCTCTCGCCGTATAAGGTAAATGATTGGGACGTGTGAATGCCTACTACTTCCACTGGGGCATGCATGCTGAGTTAAACGCTCCTTCGCTGCCCTTCGACGGCTCAAGCGCTCCTGATTAAAATGATGGACCTGTAGTGTCCATCAGATGTCTACATGACATCCCTCATAATAATGAATGCTCTTGCTGTGTCATCAAAGCAAATCGAAGAAACGTTAATGGGAAGGATAGGCAGTAGTCTGGTTTCCAGACCATTCTATATAAATCAACCGGCAAGGAAGGGTCTGGGCAAATGACCTATCCTTCAGTGTAGCCGACCCTTGCATTCCACTGATGAGGGAACACGTTAACTAGTACATGTGACTGATGAATGGATGCACGCCAATGCCTGCATTTACTGACGAAAGGTAGGTCATTTGCCCAGACCCTTCCTCACGGGTAGAAGGGTCTGGTAACCAGACTAGATAGGCATGGGAATGAAGCTAAGTGACGTACCTGTCTGCCACTCTTTTTACCCCCCTCCTTTGAGTAACAGAAGGAACCACATCCACCCCTTCCTCTGGCAGGCCACGGCAACCATGCCACTCTCCTCTCCCATGTTCACCAGGGCCCAGGCGAGGGTGAGGGCGGGAGGCCTCCGGCTCTAGATCTCCAGGGGATGGCTGCTCCGGAACAGCTGGCATGGATGAGAAACTGAGGAGCAGAGAAGACAAATTGAAATGAGCAGACAAGAAAGCAACTCAGAGGGACTTACTTCTAAACAAGAGTCTCGCTTGCAAGAATCTGCCTTGACGCGCGCATGCATCAACAGCTGCAAGCAACGAGGGGAACTTCCGCCAATTTCTTCAATCATTGCTTAGTCAGGGAAAATCCCCAATGCCTAGCACTTAGAAACGGTGGCTATCACATGTATCAGAATGGCAGGGAATTCGAAGGACGCTTGGGACGACCTCAGCTACTACGAATTGTTACAGGTGCCACACGATGCCTCCGAGACGGAAATCAAGAAAGCGTGAGTTCAGGTTTTCATGACCTTGAACATTTATAAATTATGAAGCAATACCTTCATAAACATAAATTATAAACCGATGAGAGAGCTAGAGCATAAGATAATATACCATTATCTATGGCCAGAGGTACAACAACAAATTATGAATAAATTGGGTGATAGAACACAAAGTACTGTAGCCTCTGAGAGGGAGAGCTTGGAATTATGGCTTCGGAGGTACACACAAACTATCTGCAAGCAACATCACGATCACCAGAACAAAAAAGGGAGCAGGACTGGGCTTAGTGACCCCACTAGGACTCTGTGGCTGTTAAGCATTAGTCAGTTAGTACCACTTTGGCTCAAAGTGGTGTGTGCTTGCAGGCTTTTACTCATGCCAAGATGTCCACGCCCCCTGGCGGAGTGGCTTGAATTACATTAATTTTGTTGTCTTAGAAATCAATCGTTTGGTGACATAGTTTCTCTGATAATTGTATTCTTGGTGCAATTCATTCGCCAGATAAACCTGTGACAAAAATTCTCCGTGTGGCGTGGGCGTGGACGTCTGGGCACTAGACTACTTTTAGCTTTGGTGTTGCTGAAATGACAACAACAAGAACTGAAGAGAGGGGTTTCTGTACATTGGCTTTCTGGTGGGGGAGTTCCTTTGGCTTTAGGAAACTGAAGGAGCAACTTTCGGAGCAGTGTCCAGAAACGGTCTGTCCATAAACCCTTTCTGGGAGGGTTGGCTTCAGGTAGCTAACAAAGCAACTTTGAAAGCAGTGTCTAGAAACTTCCAAGTTCCCACTGTCCACAAACTGCCTTTCGGAGTCCTTTGGCTTCAAGAAGCTAGGAGCAACTTCATAGCAGTGTCCAGAAACGTTCCATTGTTCACACAAACCCCTTTCTGGGAGGGGGTTCCTTTGGCTTCAGGAAGCTAATGCAGCAACTTGTGTCCAGAAACTTCCCACTGTCCACAAACCCCCTTCCTGGCCCCTTTGCATTCAGGAAGCTGGGAGCAACTTTCAGAGCGGTGGTACACCACTCCTTCCTGTCGGCATAATTGCAATTGGAGGTCTTTGACAGGATGTCTCTAGAAAACTGTATTGGCCAATTGGAGGTACAGTGGTTCTATTTTTCCTATCTCGGCATTGGGTTCCAGAAGAACTGATCAAGACCATGTCACTTCTCACAAGAGTGGTGCTGACATTAGTAGGATCTGAGGCTTTGCACATGCCACATGTTCAGTTGTGGGTAACTCCTTGCTGAAAAGACGACACTGAGTCATGTCTTTATATGTATTGGCCTTGAGCTATATGAATCAGCCTTGGGTAAGAATTTCCTGTCATCCACAGTGTAGGGCAGGAGAGTCGCAGAGTGGGCATTTGCTGCAGACTCTAGTCTAAGATCTGTAGTACCAGCGTTGGGGGTAGTTGGGGGGGGGGGGGGGGGGGGGGGGTCCAGCCATGGATAATACTTTGTGCCAGCAAATACCAACACCTGAACGCCACTGGAAGTTCATGCTATGTACAAGCTGAACTGCAATATCTCTGCTGGGAGAGCAGCTGCAGAAAGCAGCAGTCTGTCTGTCTGAGGTTGCAAATTCTTGAAACCACATCTGGTACTGGCCACAATTAGTCTCGAGACCAGCCACATTCCCCTCCCCCCTCTCCCCTCCCCCCTCCCCGCCAGACATGGCTGGTCTTGAGACACAGGGCCGTAGGAGTAGGTGTGGCAGGTGCGGTGGCCGCCGGACCAATAATATGCTCAGTCTGGCTAGCAAGTTGTTGAATCTTGCGGTTTCATCCCAAGATTGCACCAGAAACGATCTCAGAAGGTCTAAAATTTTCCTGGGGGAGGGCCCCCAGACCGCCCTATGTGACGCACTTCGTGCGCTTGCTACGCTTCTCAGTTGGCGCGCTGTGCGCGCCATGCCATTACGCCCCCACGATTTCATCTCTCAAATATGCAAAGCGCTCTTCACCTGACCAAACTAACATTGCTTCCTACGGGCCTGAGACAACTGGCCAAATGGTTAGAAGGCCAAATTGGGCTACACTGCTGATATGCTGAGCTAGCTCTTGCATAGCACAACTAGTACGCCTCTTGCTATATTCGATGAAGCCTGCAGCTTTCGTCATAGCTCTTTCAGACAGCAAAAGTGCCCCAAAGCCTCTACAAGTGCCAATTCACTAACACCTTCACTCTACAAATCCTGCAGCTTTTCATCATCATAGCTCTTTCTGATTACCCAGCCAGTGTTTCATTAGAAAATCATTCAAGGGTGGGCAAAGTCGGAGCGTGGCAAAGTAAGGGGAAACCTATGAGTTGCCTTGCATGCATAATACTCCTAGAGTATTTTCAAGGGTGGGGGGGGGGGGGGGGGGGGGGGGGGGGGGGGTCAAATGCTCCTTCTTCAATGTTCCAGAATTCAGTCTATCACTGGATAAGGCTTCAGTTTAGGGGCTGTCCAGTGTTGTGTTATACTTTAATACAGGGTTTTTGCTTCCGTGGTTTGTAAAGAGTTAAGGACACCTCCAGTGGTTTGTAAAGAGTTAAGGACACCTCCCTAATCGGGACCTCCCAAATTGAATTCATTTACAGTAATGATTCTGATTAAAGCTTTTTTCTTGGAAAACAGGTGTTGGAATGAACAGAAGTCATGAATCACTACCATAATATGCGTTCCAAGAAGTTCATTTGATTGTTTTTTGTTCCAAGAAGTTCATTTGATTGTTTTTTGTTCTGCTATCTGCAGGTGCAGGCCGCAATAGTACTGCCCACTTATGCAGCTAACAATGCACAATTACAGTAGGGAGCAAGTTCCGTCTCCCAACAGCGTCCTTCTAAAACAAAACAAGCCAGCAATGGCACTGGTCACACACAAGAAGATGATTGGCGAAACAGCAACATGATTGGTGTAACACAATAGCACGATTACAATCACGAAGGCAGATGTTAGAGTTTGTGTCCTACTTACACTAACTTATATACATGGCTAAATATCTACTAGTTGACTTATAAGCTTTCAGGTGTTCAGTAAACTGTTTGCCAGACTCGCTCTCAGTTGTACTCCTTCGGCACCTGTATCTGTGCTTTCAGCTGCTCTCTTTTAGCACCGTCACCGGTTGCGACCTCTGGCCTGTCACTCTGGATGAGCTGAGTCTGGCTTCACACCACCTAGTCTGCAGTATCGTCTTGTCCGTAATACCCGTTCTGTGTTCATAACAGTTTAGTTGGAATCTTTTTGAACAAAAATTAATATGCTAATTGTTGAGACCCCCCCATTTCCAGGGGAAAATTCCATAGAATGTGCTGAAGTGAGTCAACTCCCTAATCAGGACACATTCCAGGGTGTCCATATAAGGGTTCCACTGTAGTAGATATATTGGGTGTCCATATAAGGGTTCCACTGTAGTAGATATATTGGGTGTCCATATAAGGGTTCCACTGTTGTAGATAGTGTGTATACACATGCACTATGAAAACATAAGTTTCACGTTTGTCCTTGAAATGATTGTTCCATCCCTTCTCCCTCTCAAGGTACCGTAAAATGGCTCTGAGATGGCATCCCGACAAGAACCCTGACAATGTTGAAGAGGCTGACAAAGTGTTTAAACTCATTGCAGAAGCATACGAAGTTCTCTCTGATCGTGAGTGTACTTGTTGTAAGCACATAGCCTCATTCCAACACCCTCCGCTTTCTTAACCGCAGATTTGACCTTCAAAGGTCAAGTATGAGGCTAAGAAAGCAATTGAGAGCTGCAGAGGGCTTGGAGGCAAGGCTAATAGACACGCATGCACCCACAAATGTAGCCGCATTCTTAGATCACCCTGAACACGTCTTGTGAATGATGTGCAAAGGACAGAAATGGCACTCCCACTGCCAACCGGGACCTTTCTATGCCTGAGCCCAGACACGGCCATGCTGTTTGCACCCTTGGGGTGCACCCACCTCCCCCTGTCTCACCCTTTCTGATCACGCGGAACCCATCTCCAAGGACATTGCTGGAAGTGCCATAATGAAGCTGAATGTCTCACAATGTCATGTGAAATCGTTGGCCCGGAAATGGTTAAGTCGTGTCCTTGAATGAAATATTCAGGATCTTCAGTTGTAACTTTTGGCATCTTTGGGTGATAGGTTCCGTAAGGTTTGGACAGGGAGGGGTGGGCGGGTTCTCTTGAAGGATGAACAAACCACTCCCTTGACTACTACTGGTTCCACTGTGTGAGGCCCATTCTCAGCTGGAATGATTTGCCTTTCCTCGAATTGGAAGCAGCTTGATTGAATAGTTGCTGGTGAGAGGGAGTGGTTAGTGTCATGGATATACAGCTTGAAGATGGCAGATGCAGCAGAACAGGATTAGGGTCTGTTTGAATGAGATGACTGAAAGATAATTCATCGAAAGCTATACCACAACAGTTGCCAGACCCTTCTCTCGGGGAAGGAAGAGTCAATACTTACATTCACCAACACTTACATTCATCAGAAGGAAGGATCTGGGTCAAGACTAACATATTGCACTCTCTGTTTCTCTTGACAGCTCACAAGCGTCAGACTTACGACACATATGGCAAGGAGGGATTAAAACAGGGAGGTGAGTGCGTGACCAGTGTCCTAGTTGTAGTGCATGAGAGGTGGTGCCCCTACAACAGATATTGAAATTCACAGTGGCTTCCATTTATGGTAACTAACGTGATTATAGCTACATGTATGACCCACCCTCTGCCTACTTCCCTCTCCCTCCCTCTGCCTTGTCTGCCTACCTCCCTCACTCCCTCCCTCTCCTCCTCGGCCAATGTCCGTCACTCCCTCCCACTGCCTCCTCTGCCTCCCTCACTCTCCCTCCCTCCCTCTCCCTCCCTCCCTCCCTCTCCCTCCCTCCCTCCCTCCCTCCCTCCCTCCCTCCCTCCCTCTCCCTCACTCCCTCCCTTTCCCTCCTCTGCCTGCCTCCCTTACTCCCTCCCTCTCCTTCCTCTGACTACCTCCCTCCCCTGCCTGCCTCCCTCCCTCCCTCTTCCTCCCCTGCCTGCCTCCCTCCCTCTTCCTCCCCTGCCTCCCTCTCCTGCCTCCCTCCCCTGCCTGCCTCCCTCCCTCCCTCTTCCTCCCCTGCCTCCCTCCCCTGCCTGCCTCCCTCCCTCCCTCCCTCTTCCTCCCCTGCCTGCCTCCCTCCCTCCCTCCCTCTTCCTCCCCTGCCTGCCTGCCTCCCTCCCTCCCTCTTTCTCCCCTGCCTGCCTGCCTCCCTCCCTCCCTCTTCCTCCCCTGCCTGCCTGCCTCCCTCCCTCCCTCTTCCTCCCCTGCCTGCCTCCTTCAGGTGGAGGATTTGGTTTCCACTCAGCCACTGACATTTTCCGAGAATTCTTTGGAACAGACGATCCCTTTGCTGATTTCTTTAATGGTGACTTCTTCGGTGGTGAGTCAACTTCCTGTGTAGTTCGATATTAATTTGTCAGGCATACAATTAAGGCTGAGCGATTGTGAAATCACGATTATTGTATCCATATAATCACGATTATCGATTATATCACGATTATGCCATTTGAAGGAGACCTGCAGACACCATTCAAAAAGTCACAAGGCCATGGTGGACAGAAGCCATGGTGGACAGAAGCCACAGTTGACAGAACCAAGGGAACCCACAGAAGCCTTGGATAGAAGGCATGGTGATTCACAGTCCTGCTAAGTATATTCATGAAAACCCATAAGCACTTTTGCTAGTCTGACTAACATCCCTGTCGAGATTGCTGCAATCACCATCGCGATTCTTAGAGATAATCGCAAAATAATCGCTCAGCCCTACATACAATAAGATCTGGTATTAAAATGTGCTGGGTTCCTAAGTAGTGATTAACCTCGTTCCCAGGCTGTGTAGGAGAAATGGCCTGGGAACGAGGCTAAAGTAGTGATGTACTTGTACTTGTACTTTGTTCATGTTGAAACTAATGTACAATTTTGTATGCCTCTACACAGCTAAGCTTCCTGTGGCAATATGAACCTGCTCTAGCTGTTACCAAACTTGAGGAACTCCTCTAGCCTTGTTCCCAGTCCCACGCCCAGCTTTTTGTTGCTTGCAGTATGGTAAAGCGCTCTACCATACTGCAAGCGACGAAAAGCTGGGCATGGGACTGGGAACGAGGCTAGAAATCCTCCATTATGGACACCCTTGGGCGTCTAGCCTCATTCCCAGGCTCCCTCCCAGCTACTGTATGGAAAGCGTGAAGACAGCCTGGAAGATTTGACCATGGGACATGATGAAACAAAAACCAGCTGAGAGCGGCTCCTTAAACATGCAACTGAGCTACAGTCGTTATAGAATATAATATGTGCCTTCCTTGCAGAGCAGAAGTTGAACACTGTACGTTATAGCTCAGCTATCACTAGGAGTTGGCTGTCCAGACCTCCGCACAGAGCTGCCTTAGGACGACTCACGCAGACACTAGTGTAGCTAGCTACTACCTTCATGTGGAGCATATGTGGACACCTGAGGAGCTGCTCTCTGCTGCCTTTGACCAATCATCACAGTTGTTGTAGCTACAAGCTGCCACCTAAAGAAAGCCCATAAAACCACACATAGACTACTGCTAGAGTGTACACACCTGCCTGATGAACTCTTCCCCAGCCTCTCTCCCCAGTTTGTGCAGTGTAGGGAGGAGCCTGGGACAAGGCTACACATCAACACATCAGGGGAAGGACTCTGGCTGCTGTCCATGTCTCATTGGGTAATCCACTTGCCTTCTTGCGGGCAACATGAGGAGCACAGCCTTATCTAGTTGTCTTGATCTGCTTCTTTGTAAACCAGCAGTAGCTGTGCACTGTAGCAGTATGTGTGCTTTTATGGGATTTCTTTTAGGAAAACTCAGGTGGCAGCTTTCTCTACTTGTAGCTACAGCAGCTGTGATAGCTATGGCTTGATGGTGGGTATGTAGTGACACAATGGAACAGCAGGTTATAACTCCTCCCTCTCTGTTTTTTTTGGAGACAGAAAATGAGACTCTTTTCCACATGGCTGGAAGTAATTGGTGGTGGACAATGTTAGGTGCAATTGACAACATTATGTGAACCCTATGCTGAGAGGCTTGTTCAAAAGTGCCTGTGTAGTTTTGTTCATTCTCTCTCAGAAGGCATCAAGCTCCAATTAATTTTGAAGTCTTCTACCATGAAACTTGAATCACATGGTCTGGGCACTGGCACCAGTTTGTCATTGCCTGTATTTACCATTGCTAATGACTGATCACCTCTGGGAGGTGCTGTCAACCTGTGAGCAAATGGCTGACACCTGTTCCACTCTTGCTGACACCTGTTCCACTCTTGCTGGCACCTGTTCCACTAGCTGGGCTTCATGGACCACACACTCTACATGTGTACCCCTTGCTAACCTCCTTCCCAGGGCTTCTACACCTCCAGTTTTGATTGCTTACTATAAGAGATCCAAAAGTACACATGTAGAAGGCCTGGAATTGAGGCTACCCCTACTTTCTATTTGCAAGTAATCGTACGACTAATTTAGTACCTGTACTTACGAGGGGCAACCGCACTCCTGGTAGCCGTTGTAACGCCGGCTGCGACTCGCCGTAGCGCAAGCAAATAGCGCAGTTAGTTCCAATTAACGCACATGCCACGTGGCAACCACGCTCAGTCGAATGAGCAAAGGGGAAGACACCAAATTATAACAGCACTTACAACCTTGCCAGCACGGTGAGTTTTGGTATGTAAGCATCAGTGAACAACAGCGATTACGGCTGTGTGGTCAGAAACTTTGTGGGCCCTTCGTATGACTACTGGCAACCAACGTCGAAGAGAAGGATCGAGCAATGGCGGCCGACAGCACGACAAAAGCCATTGTATCTCCACCACCAAGGTGAATTTCAGCACAATTATTATGTGGTTGTGTCACTGCATCATAGCGATCACGACGGTATAGTCAGAATCTCTAGACCTTTCCTGCGTGCTGTGATGTTTGATTAGGTTATTTATTTATTTACGCGGCACAATTTTTCCCCTACCAGGAGTGTAATAAGCTTCACTGAAGAGTGTGTGATTGATCCTGTGTTAGGGGTCCTGTATTATAATGTACGTATAATTGTTACACTCCTGGTAAGGGAAATATTGTGCCGCGTAAATAAATAATTAAATGATTAATGGTTGACTATGTACGTACGACTGGCCTACAAAGATTCTGACTGTACCATCGTGATCGCTATCATGCACTGACCCAAATGTATAAATCCAGATGGTCGAGCACTCTTACGAAAGACCCACAAAGATTCTGACTACACAGTCGTGATTGCTGCTGTTCACTGACGCTTACATGCCGAATCTCACCGTGCTGGTTGGTTGTGAGCGCTGTAATATTTTCTTGTCTTCCCTTTGACCGCCATTGCTGACTTGATTGACTGAGCACGGTCCACACATGACATGCGTGTTAATTGGAATGAGCTACGTAGCTACACTACCAGCGAGTTGCAACCAGTTGCAATGGCTACCAGGAGTGTGGTTGCCCCTCGTACCATAAACAAGGCACAATGTCGTATTAGCAAGCTGTTTGATTGAATACATCTGCAAAACTATAATAGCACGCTGATTGGATAAATAGTTCGCAAGCAAAATTATTGAAAATACTGTGCCTACATTTCACGGACACGAACCACACAAGCAGCAACATTGAGGAGGCTATGGCACAGGATTTATACCCAAAACATCTTGTCTACTACCTGAACAGCCCAATGCCGGTGATAGATAGCCTCGTTTCCCAGGCTCTCTCCTGAGGCTCTCTCCTGAGGAGAGAGCCTGGGAATGAGGCTAGGTGATAGCATGACTGCTATTACCCCAAATTGAGCTCCAGCTGTACTCCACAAGGTGTTTAAGTGGGTTGTTCTAAATAGAACCCTCCCATTCCAACTTTAACCCTCTTGGGAACCAGTGTTAATTGGCCTCATCTGCCCCCTCTACCAATTAACTCTGCCCTCCATTCCCAGTACAATGTATGCAACTACTTCGGGAGTACACAGAAATGGCTGCTGTCTTGTTCAGTATGAAATTTGGCTTGCAAAGTTGCAAGTTGATACATATCCTCATGCCCTTTACACACACACATGCACACATACACACATACATAACACACTTGGACACACACACACACTTGAACACACACACACACTTGAACACACACACACTTGAACACACACACACACACGCACACGCACACACTCACTTGAACACACACACTCTTGAACACACATACACACACACACACACACACACACGCACACATACGTAGGTGGTGGCCAGGCGGGGAGAGGGGGAGGAATGTTTGGAGGCGGTCTCTTCAGCTCGGGGTTTGGGAGTGGATTCGGGGGTGGATTTGGGAGTGGGTTCGGGGGTGGAGCATCGTAAGTGTACTATACGTGTGTGTGTGTGTTAGACTAAATTTAAACTTTAGTGTCCTTGCTGTGATACGTCTTTGTGGTGTAAACATGAATTGTGAATTCCCTCACTCACGCCCCTGATCAACATGGTCCTAAGGTTTGAGGCAGTAGTGTGTGTGTGTGTGTGTGTGTGTGGTCCTAAGCTTAGCTTCCACTTCCTCACGTACCCGTTATCTTCTAAACTAACCTGTACAGTCTAGGAACCCCTCACTGAACCTAGGGTTTTTGAATTCAAGCAAGGAATGGATGCTACATGTATGTATATACTTTATCATTGAGAAGAGGCTGTCTGTCTTTCCACCTCATGCAACTACGCTCCAGGTTCAGCTCCTTTTCAACCTCTGGTGGTGGTGGTAATGTGAAGATGTCCAGCACCACCACAAAGCAAGTTGAAGGCAAGACTATCGTCACTCAAAAGTGGGTGCATTACAAGTTTAGTCTAATCTAATCACACACTGTCCTGACAGTGGCTGCATACAGTAGTAGTTAGCCTCGTACCATTCCATATCTGGAAGAGTCTTCTTGCAGTGAATAGCACTGTACATTACTGGTAGCCTCGTTCCCAGGCCATCGCCCAGCTTTTCGTCGCTTGCAGTACGGTATACTGCAAGCGACAAAAAGCTGGGCGTGGGACTGGGAACGAGGCTACATTACTGGCATAAGGGCATAGCCTCGTTCCCTGCATGAAGTCTTCTCCCCAGCTTTTTTGCTAAAAAACCCACCTGGTACATGGTCTCATGTGAGTGACATAGCATTGGTTGGGAGGGAGGGCTGAGTTGTGTATGAAGTTAACCCCCTGGAGCTCAGAGGAGAGAGATAAAGGAACAACTATTATGCTCAGCACCAATTGGAGGCCTGTCTCACTCCCAGGCCATCTGGTAGAGGGTCTGGGAATGAGGCTACTGCAAAGGCTATGTGGAGTGGGAGGACAGTATAGTAGGAGGGGTTAGGATACACACGTCAGTATGTCTGCAGCAGATTTTTGGAATATGTTGTGTGATAGCAGGAGCTTCTCTGAGCAGAGCATCACAAATGGAAGACCACGTGTATATACATGTACGTATACTGTGTGATGTCAAGCTGGCTGAGTTGAGTGATCTTGCTCTAAGACTACTTGAAGCAAATAAGGGAATGTAGCCTGGTACCCAGGCCCCGCCCACCTGCTTGGGTGGGCGGGGCCTGGGTATGAGGCTAAAGGGATTGATGCCTCGTGGATCAATGAATGTCAAGGTCTATGGCTATAATGCATTTGAGTAGTGTGATTTGCTTCTTGGGGTGTCACCAGTGTTGTCACGTGGGAGGGCCAGTGGGAGTGTCCCTAAAGTTGTTACCCGTGCGCATGTGCAGCAAGGGGTAGAGTGATTGCTCTGTCAGTAAGTCAGTATGTTTGTCTGTGGACACGAAAATGAGCAGTTTTGGTGAGATAGGAACACAGCCTTTAAGTCACAAATCGAACAATAACTTGTACAAACAAGAAAGCAAGATTTTCACTTCGAATGAAACCACACCTTGATTTCAACATTGTTTACAGTAGGCCAAAATAATGATGTCTTCTAATTGACATTTGTATAGCACAGTCCACGCATCGAACGTTGCTGCAAATAACACACAGGGTGAGTGCTCTACTGGGCACTTCTTGTTTTCGAGAACTTTGCACCTAGACACTTCATGAGCATAATGTACTTGTGCCTATCTGGCAGTATAGCAGCTACCAGCAGTGTACATAACTGAACTGTGGTTTTGGATATTTGCACTTGTACTGTTGCAGGTAGAGAGTTAGTACTAACTCTCTGGGACTGAGGGTACAATCCCAGTGGCATTGGGAAGCCTCTAAATGGGAAGTATGTCCATTTAGTGTCCCTAGAATAATTTGCTTTGTCATCAGCCACAAATATTAAAGGTCAATCTAAGGGTCACCTGATCACTGGACTAGAAACTAATATTAGGCGGACTACCCAAAACTGTCATAGAATGGCAGTTCAGGCCTGTCAATAATCATTGGACTGGAGTACTGGAATGAACAGCTGGAACCACCCAAACTGTTCAATGTAGGACAGCTAGAAGCTATTCTTCGCCGAGTTGCTCCCTTAGCTTGTTCAAGCAGTTGAGGTGTCTTTCCTCGAGGTCAAAGGTCATAAGCTTCAACAATCATGCTTATTCCAGTAGTCCAGTCCAGTGATTATTGACAGCCCTAGCTCAGTGTAGGACAAAAGCTAAACGCTCAGTTACTTCGCTCAAGTTGCTCCTGGTGTCTTTTCTTGACTTCCTGGAAATCAAATGCATATTTAACTTTGGTGGCCATGACTGAATCCAGGCTGACTCAAATATGCTTTGAGCAACAGGTGTCTCTAAATGGACTGGATCTGTGGAATGGAAAATGTAATGCACTATGGCAAAACTCCCAGAAACATTTTTCCTTGGCACTACCCGGCTCTGCTGTTTGGCTATAAGATGCCTATTCATATTTGAGTCAACCTGGATTCAGTCATAGCCAGCCCTGCCTTGTAGCGTAATTGGCTTCATTTGTACGTACATCGTCCTCGAAGTTGTAGGGGTCAAAGGTCATATGCATATAATCTTGAACGGATACATTCTGTATAGGTAGTAGCCTTACCTGCAATATTGGAGAGGTCTGACAGAGTGGAAAGGGACGAAAGAAGCTAGAGCACAGAGTAAAATGGTGCCTGCTGCTGTACATAAAACTTCCCTAGTCCATTCCACTGTTCCAGTCCATAGTCCAGTCCAATGATTAGGGACACCCTTGAGCATCCATGGTTTCCCACACATTTTGTGGGGAATATTCACGAGTTATTGCCTAGCCTGTTGCAGCATCTTTCCTGAGGTCAAAGGTTACAGTAATGGTGACCTTTGACCTCTAGGAGCGCAAGGAAAGACCACAACAGGCTAGGGGATCTATCTTTGCATGGGCTATTAATAGTATCACTTTAGCCAAGCCCTAATTACCCTAAGTGTTGCGCTAAGGCTAAGTCACATGACCTAACTAGATGCGAGCTTTGAAAACCACTTTGGGACTGTAGAGCTAGGGAGCAACTTGAGCGAAGTAACTGAGTGAATAAGTACCTTTAGACCTTTAGCTGAACTAGGCATTTTGTGGTAGCTTGGGTGAGTCCAGTATAGTTAGTCGTCCAGTCCAGCAATTTTACACACCCCTCTAGCTAGTTTCGATACCACAATCCACCTCTAAGGTGGTATAAATGTATTGGCTGCTGTTTGCTGTATTTGCAGCAGGCAGCATCCATTACAAACATACTGAGAGACACAACTTGAAAGTATGGTATGCGTCTTAAACATGTAGCTAGCCATCCTTTGGCATGACGTTTGTGAGGCAGCTTTGCCACAAACCGGAAAGCCACTTCTGAGAACCGGAAGACTACTTTCAAGGCAATTCCATGGGGTCTGTGTGTGTATGTCTGTCTGTTGGCAAGTATTAAGTAAAGGCTTTTACAGACTTCATACTCAACATAAACAATCTTATTGGGACCTGATACAAGGCAAGGCAGTACCGTTATTGACATGTTGACAACCGGTTGTGCCCAGATTATGCTGTGTGTCAGACGTGGAGGCTCAACAAATGACATGACACGTGGGATAAGTGTTCCTGAATACATGGGACGAATCATTGTTAAGTACTTATGCAAAATATTTGTGAGGTAGTATGAATGTCACCTAGATTGTCTGCAGTCGAGAACTGAAGTGCCTACGACCTGTGACGAACAAAATCCTTTGACTGCCAGAGAAAGCAACACACACTGGGGATGAGAGGGAGCTTTGACAAAGGCCTCCAGAAGAGTAAACTTGAATTGAAGCATCACACTCAAAGCGTGGCTAAAACCATATACACCCTATCTGAAATGTGGGGTCGTATTTCCGCACGTTATACTGAAAGCGATACACGTGCTGGATAAACGGTCTGGGAACGATTTTTGTATGGCTCAATATACTTCTTCAATATTGGTTATTTGGCTATCAACATTGCTTGAAAAGTCAAATTCCAGATCTTCTAGAAGGAGCTTTGGTACAGAGTGTCCTGTGCAGAGAGTAGCCTTGTTTTCGTTGCTTGCAGTACTGGGACTACTGGGACTGGGAATGAGGCTATGCAGAGAGTGCTGATTAATAGCCTCGTTCCCACGCGGAAGTGGGCCTGGTGACACTTGGCAAATTCCCGTATGTGCACAGTCAGCATAACTGCGTAAGCGATTACATTTCTTACTTGGATGCATTCGAAATCACGCGGAAGGTAGCTGTTGGTGATGGCTAAGTAGAAAGTCCTTGCCAAGGAGCGACCAGAGGTGAGTCTTGAAGGCTAGAACAGCCATTTTATCGAACCAAGAGCGCATCACTCTTGATCGAACGGCTACACTTTTCACGGGGTAAAGAATGTAATTACTACACAGTAATTTGCGATGAACGAACGTGATTCGCCTACCCGAAATCAAGACTGCTGAGCTCAGCACATACGGGAATTTTGCCAAGTGTCACTTCCCCAGTTCGCATGTGGGCCTGGGAACTAGGCTAGCTGATTAATTCCAATTGCTTGCTGGGCTTCAGTGTAGGTATGGTGAGCAGATTGTGATGAGCAGGTTGGGATGAACAGATGGTAGTGGGCAGATTGTGGTTAGCAGATTGCAGTGAGGAAGCCAAGTACCTGCAAGATACCATATAGTGCTTAATTTCTGATGCAGTGTTTGTGTACTTCAACAGAGGATGGAAAGTAGTCGAAGCTTCTGGAGATTTCTCCCAGTACGATGATCTGCCAATGCTGAAGCTGCCAGCTCAATCCGGCAAAGGTCAGGGGAACACCCAGGTATCTGAAAACGAACTCTGAGAACGGCGAAGTGGGGAAGAGAGTCGGAGAATACAACGCACCGATGAAGGGGTCTATGGTAGTTGAGTTCAACACGCATGGGAGTCTTCAAGTGTAGTACACCACACCCGCTGTGTGGGTGTGGCATTTTGACTGTGAATTTGCAAAACTTTTTCAACGAAATCTTCTCGAAGAGCAATTCGCGAAAATTTAGACTCACAAAATATAAGTGCCATACGGTAGGTAATTGCCAAGTGAACACATCCATTCTGCTAGATTTGGGTATGAGTATGAGTGTCTGGGTACGAGGGTCTGGGTTCGAGCGTCTGGGTTCGAGTGTCTGGGTAGGCGGGTCTTGGTTGAACAACCTGGATGTGCTTGATGCTGTATGTGTGTGTGTATCACAGTGTAGTCTGACAAGCTGTCTCTTCGCTATCTCCAGCACGTTATCATTTACAGTATATGCACTCACAGAAAAGGAAGGCCTAGAAACCTTGGCCACTTTACTTGGTACGAAAGCATCTGAAGTCACATGCTCGTCACATCTGAGCAATTTAATTCGTACAACTGCAGTAGCCTCGTTCCCAGGCCATCTGCCAGTCGCACACGCATCGCATATGTGACCTTTGAACCCTTGTCAGATAGCTGGCAGAAGGCCTGGTACCACTCCTACGTCATTTACATTAAGTGTACACGGTTTGGGACGGTTAGCCCGTGAACTTCTGGCACGCCGCCATTTTACATGAAACCGTGTCCCAAACCGTGTCCACTTAATGTAAATGACGTAGGAGTGGTACCAGGCCTTCTGCCAGCTATCTGACAAGGGTTCAAAGGTCACGTATGCGATGTGCGCGCGACTGGCAGACGGCCTGGGAACGAGGCTACAACTGCAGTGAGTTATGAGTCCAACCGGCTAACCTCGATTGTTGCTTATAGTTTTGTCTGTTTGGTTGCTGTGCCAGAGAGCAGCAAACACACTGACTTTATGTAGTGATTGTTTGAAGTATCACATGTGATTGGGTCTGCCAGATTGTTCAGCCAAAGTTTCTAGACCCTCCTTTTCCCAGTGTGCTCAGATCCATGCTGGGGAAGATTCAAGGGTCTAGCTGCTAGACTAATCACATTACCCCACATGTATATGTGCAAATGGCAATGCCTCTGTGTCTGTCTGCGGCTGCCTGTGAGCAAAGAAAATCCGATTAGCTAAGGTGTTTACAGAAAGCAGGCTTGGATGGAAAGGTGATTGCTGGCTTATTAATTGTCAGTGTATCAATATTAGAAAGGTCACAGCTAGCTACTACCATAAGAGGTGGAGTGAATCAGCTGATAATGTCTTACTTCTAATGTGAGACATGCCCATAGGGCAGGTCCTACTACTGTAGGTGTTCTAATTATGTGTCGGGCCTTCTCACCCCAGCGTTTGTCGCTTCTAGTTCTAACACAAGGTGATGACCTGGTAAAACCGCAGTGACCCGAACATTGGGTGGATGTATGGAAGAATGGTATGTTCCCAGTAAGTGAGCACGCTACAACATATGTGGTCGACATCAGCCGGTATATTATATTGGTGACGTTTCTCGGGTTCAGAAAGTCGCCCCACAGCTGTTAAGAAGGAATGTGCCACTCCTCCATACATCCACCTAATGTACAGGTATGTCATTGCACGTGACGGGTTTTACCAGATCTCCCCCTGCAGTAGTATACTGCAAGCAGCAAACACTGGGCCATGTAATTGTGGCATTTTTGGTGACCTCTAATTAAGGAATTGTGGGAATGCTAGAAGTACAACTGTGGTTGTGGTAACCATAGAAACGTTACAAGTGCCTGCTATGTGACTGGGGCTGAAATTGGAGACTTATAGTGGTGAATTGATCTGCTTTTATGCACATTGTTTGATATGGAAGCTGTAATGGAAGCTGTAACCAATATAGCAACCTAGCCTTATTCCCAGGCCTTCTCCGTTTTCGGTTGCACAAAGAACGCGTACTGCAAGCGACGAAAAGCTGGTTGTTGCATTTAGCTTGTTGCACCATATAGCTAATTATTAATTACATGTACTAATTTTAGTGAGCACAGATGAATTCGCAAATTCTGTGTTTGCTAATGATAATAATAGCACACAGCCGTAATCGTTGTTGTTCACTGACGCTTACATGCCAAAACTCACCGTGCTGGCAAAGTTGTAAGTGCTGTTATAATTTCGTGTCTTTCCTTTGGTCGCCATTGCTAGCGATCTACTGAACGTGGTTGCCACGTGGCATGTGCGTTAATTGGGGGTTAGCTTGCACTACGGCGAGTCGCAGCCGGCGTTGCGACGGCTACCAGGAGTGCGGTTGCCCCTCGTGATAATAATAATAGCTTAAAGATTAAGCATCGCAGTGACTGATTCTGTTATCACTTAACGCAGTGCACATCGAACCTGAGGTACCTTCAAATCGCTAAATTTGTACTCGCAATAATAGTAGCCGAGTAAGTACCATGTTGGCCCGGCCATGTTGTCCCTTTGACTGGCTGAAGGTAGAACACCTCCTTTGTTGCTTCACTGTCGGATAAGTTGGCTTGGGGAGACACAGACAGAGGAGGGAGTATTAGGAACACTATCCAGAATCCGTACTTTGACAATGACAGGCAATACTCTCGTTCCTGACACGTGATGACCATGCTCAGTCGATTGAGTCAGCAATGGAGACAAAAAATGTTACAGCGCTCACAACTACACCAAGCTTCATTTTGGGCACTAGAAACTAATTGCAAGTGGTGAAGCAGTTGGCAGTTGCAACCATATATACTTACAACCTCTTGTTCGCCTACGTGTGTAATTCGGCGCCGGACAGCTCTCCGTCAGAGCTGCTGCTCCCCGATTGCGTCCGCTTCAGCTGCTGCTCGCCACTTGTGTCTGCTTCAGCTGCTACTCCCCGATTGCGTCCGTTTCAACTGCTCCCCGATTGCGTGCGCTTCGGCTGCTGCTCCCCGATTGCGTCCGCTTCGACTGCTGCTCCCCGATTGCATCCGCTTAACGCTTGTAGCCTCACCTGTTCTGGAAGATTCCAGCCCATGCCTAATGTTCTCGAATGTTCTCCACGGAGTTCGAGGTTTAGTAAATTGAAGTACGAAGGTCGTGCGTCACTAGTCCAGTCCCGCCCCACGACCATCCCACTTCCGTCACTCTCACACACACACACACACAGTTGTTATTGATAGCAACTTTGAAATGCAGTTGTAGTGACTCCCAAACATATGTTCAGACCATGTCCATGTGTTTCAGTAAGTATGATTGGGAAACTGCCTATTAAGTGGTTCAGAGCTGGTTGGATGTCTCCAATGCCAATTGAACTTCTAATAGCCACTCATTGGGTGACTGACACAATGGTTCCTTTCTCCCAGATGATGTCATCTTTCATTTTTGTGAAGGCTTCATGATAGCATTCTTTAGCTCCTGCTATGTTGCAAGGCGCAGTTTCACTTCTATAGCATTTCTGCAATCCCTTAATTGTAGCTACGTTACTTAGCTGAATTGTTTACCTGTCTGTATGTTGAAGTTGTAGACCTAGTATATAGTGGTCAAGCAAAGCAATGTAATCAATTTGCTGCATGCAATAAATGGATTGCAGAAATGTTACACATAGAAATGAAGCTGCGCTTTTAACATTTTTTGAAGCTCAGGCATTCTATGAAAGTCACAAGTGCACTGCAGCAATAGCTAGTAATTTTCCACTGGGTGCGTTGATTTTTGCCAAAGGTACATGATGGCTATAACTACCAAAAGGAATCATTCCTACTGCCAATGTGAATGTATATTCATAAGCTGTACTCTCTGCAGGACGGTTGAGAATGGAGTGGAGACGGTGGTTGTGCTAGAGAATGGAAAGGTCAAATCGAAGACAATCAATGGAGAGCAAGTGGCAATAGAGGGGAGCAGTAAGAAATGGTGAGGAAACCCAAACATTCCAACTACTGTTCTCTCTCTTTTCAGGATGATTTCAGCCAGGATGGCTCCTGTTTCAGCTTACCACAATTATCCCAATTTTAGAAGGCAGTTTGCATACCAATCAGCTTGCCATTATAAAATGATCTTGAGATGTGCTGAGTGTTCTGTTCAACTGGAATTGTTACCCCATGCGCATGCACACAGCAGGGGTTAAGTGATCGGTTTATGTCCTGTCTGTCTGTCTGTTTGTGGACACAAAAATCAGTAGTTTGAGCAGTAAAGGCTTTGTTAAAGGCTCATTTCAGGATAGAAGTGTCATATATAATAGCGTCTACATAACTCACAGACCAGAGATCCACTCGAGAGGCTGAGAAAAGTCGTGTTTCTAATTTATACAACTTGACCACACCCTGTTTCTAACATTACTGCCGCAACTTATGGTATCATGCTGACTCCTCGCTGCATTAAAAATCGGTAGGCCTAACTGTCTCATCGTGCTTGCTGTATTAATAATCGGTGGTAGACCTATACCTATATCAAGTCGAAGTAGTGCACGGGGTACGTGCTCTGCTGAGCACCTCTAGCTAGTACAGTTACCTAATGTGCTCAGCCATCTGCAAGGTTCAGGCCAGCTAGGGTACGCTGATACACTCTGTGGAGACTGTTGATAGCTGAAGAAGGCATTGATCAGGAGTTGGGACGGTAGATTTGAACAAGGCCATCACATGCCTTAGTCGTAACTAAGCTGGAAGCCATGGTCGAGGGACAAAGAAAGGCACTGAGCTGCAACTAATGTTCCTGCAAGAAGACAGCAAGT
Organism: Axinella damicornis; assembly: GCA_963931865.1. Classification (NCBI taxonomy): domain Eukaryota; kingdom Metazoa; phylum Porifera; class Demospongiae; order Axinellida; family Axinellidae; genus Axinella; species Axinella damicornis. The sequence goes on along the minus strand of OZ007516.1, from coordinate 3,369,183 downwards.
CATTACGGAGTTTGGCGACAGAGCAAAGGACCGATTCCCTAGCCACCGCATCTATCAGAGTGACCTATGGTAGAATATTGCATGATCAATCTATATTATGCAGACAATGTAGCCCGTACAGTAGCAAGATTGAGATTGAGACTGCATTGTATAGGCATTATTATGGTGTAGATTAAGCCCCACATGTTTACATGCTGATGTTGCATTTCTGAATTTGATGGGGTAATCAGTCAATTTGCCAGTCACCCAAACAATACTGTCCTAGTCTTGGATCATAATAGGAGCCTTGTAGTGCGTATCTGACTTGACCTTGTACTGTTTCATATGCAACCTGTTTCATTCCTTGCCATGTGTGTTAATTACAACCTCCCGTGGTATGATGGACAATAATTATAGCTACTATTGTAGTGACAAGTTTTTTTCTTTTCACTCTAGAACTGAGGATTATATGCTGGAAGCACTGCTGTCAACTTCTATAATTGTACGTAGTTCATACATACATATGTGTACCTCAAATGCCATCTTGCAACGTAGAATCATCCATGTTCAACGTGATTTGTGACTAGATATTTCATGTATAATTTTTTATGGCCTTGACATTATTCTGTATTTTGCTGTGCTATTATACCCAGACAGCATAAACACCTACCACATGTTATATAATTATATTCCTTCCCTAAGCTACTACTGTAATAACACGTGTATACTGTCACAACAAGGTGTGCACGCGAGTCTACTGCATGGGCAATGTGACAATCAGGGGCGGCAGCGGCAGAGAAAGGGTGGTAAATGGTACGGCCCACAATCGTAGCACACCGTCAAAGTGCCGATCTGTCCGCGCGGAAAATTTATTTTGCATGTATTTTTAGCGATGAGGAAGCGCTCTCGTAGCATCCAAACGGCCGTTTTGGGAAAGAAAAGACCTTGGCTGGTGTGGAGTATCAACGGTAGGCCCAGAACTAGTACGAGAAACAGATGCCATTGCCGAGTCTGTGTTAATTATCTGGTCGGCTCGAAAAGTGGTCCGGCCAAAGCCGGACCAGCCGGACCGGCGGCGCCGCCACTGAGTCAATGCGTGCATGCACTCACTGTAACTGCATGAGCAATATAGACGAGATTACTGCAATGTGCACGCTCTAGACTCATTGATGCGATTATTAAGATCAGTCTGGGACCAAGGACCAATAAATAGGAGAGATTGATCAGTGTGGAAGCAGTAACTCGTGCAGATAGGTGATGGCTCAAGTCTTGATACCCGACGGCGCTTGTGCTACTATAAACTGCCGAGGCATGCTCCTACTGGGCTTCGCCTCAACTGGCACAGTATATTTCTGCGTTCACCAATTGTCCGTGGAATTGTGGAAACTCTACGACACGCCGCGGGTCTCCGTGCAAAAGAAAATCCTGGACCTACACATACATCTCTTGAATTGCAGCAGGGAGCAAATAAGGTTGCTGCGAATGGCTGGAATAATCGAGAACTTTAGAGCAACAATGATTGCGATTCGAGACACGGAGCGGCTGTTCGATGCACTGGAGCATTCCCGCCGAAAGAGAGGTCTCTTAAAGCACCCGTTGAAGGCGAAGTGTGGTCCAAGCGAGAGAGCTTTGCGGGCGGAGGAGAAACGAGCGAAGCGACTCGAAATGAGAGCCAAGCCGTTGGCGCCAGGCGAAGGGCTCCGACTGGAAAATCACGCGCAGGCGGGGTGCGCGCTAGATGGAATTGACACAAGCCTACGTACCCTGCAGTTACAAAAAGAGGACGAGCCGTCTCTAGCGGAGGGCGCGGAGGCTCCTTCGGATGTTCTTCTAGTCGTGGAGGATGCTGAGGAAGTGCAGAACATTGCCAGCCAAGTCTGCGCCATCGAGGTCAATGTTAATCTAGCTGGAGAAACTGGTCTCCACCCAAACTGTGTACCAGTACAACGTATGGAGCATAGCCATAGCGTTACCCATCCTCTGGACCCCTTTCTAGGTAGCAGCAATACATTGCATTTGAATACAGGTCACAGATATGCTAATGTTTGGGAATCAAGAGTGAGTCCCGAGTGTTTCCCTGATGCCGCATCATTTGTGCTCTCACCAAGACCCATAAGTCAGTTGTATAGGCACACCTCCCGTCTCAGTTCTCCCACATTTGAATCCAGTGAGCCAGAAGAAAGATCATCGGTCTACTCGTACGGAAAGAGCTCTACTACAAGTCCCAGAGGACTGTCAGCAACACCAGAGCGGTTCCTGCTGCTTGATTCTGATTTGGAATCAGACGTTTCTGAAACCTCAGAAGTGTTTTCGTTGGACAGTTTATCAGTTCGGCAAAAGGGTGTAGAAAATCAATCTCTCAAGCTGAACAGGAACAGCAAAGCAGTGGACCGTGAACTGCCACTTCACTACAACACAATTGAGGCACAAGGTTAGCCAATTATGACGAATTTGTTATTAAGGCGTCTGCGGACACAGGTGACAGTGGTTAGTAAAGTTAGGGTTTAAGTGAATGCAGTACATTGTGGGACAAACGTGAGCAAGCTATGTGCATGATGACAGAGTCGGAAGTGCTGTGGAGAATCGAAGAATCTTGTTCATTGTGCCAGATTTCACAGTATCAGTGTGATGGTGGGAATTGTAATGCTTCATACGTTACATTGCATGAGCCAGACTGTGGGGTACAGACCGGCACCACTCAACTACAACTAGTGTGGGGCTTACTCACTCTCGCCAAATTAATAGCATGAAGTTCAAATCCCTCAGAATTTCGCTGAGTGGGTGTGGTATTCCATGGGAATGCCTCCATCTCTGTCATACATGCACATCACTATTATGAAGCAGTAAACCGTGCTATTACGACTGTACATGAAGACTACATGTAGTGTGCTGTTTGGGCCACAATAGTACTCGTGGTCTATGATGATTCACATATGAAATGCATGCTCTCAAGTGGTACAGTAATCTCATTATTCTTTCGTACATTAGGTGGCAAAGTTGATCGTATCTACAAGAAACCCACTGCTACGAAACTGCGTCACTTTGCCAAGGCCACTTCCCCTGATTCTACCTATAGGCAATTATTACTGAACTGTAGACAACAGACACAGACGGAAAATACTTCCAAACCATCACTTATTGTCTCTATTCCCCTCTCAATGTTGAGGCAGTCCAACAAGCACACTGTTCCACACAAGGACACTGTTCCACACAAGGACACTGTTCCACACAAGGACACTGTTCCACACAAGGCCAGGAGGGTAACACTGAGTTCCTTTGTTACCAAGAAGAGAGCCAATTGTCGAACACCTTCAACCTCAAGTGACAGCAGCTATGAACCTCCGGGCTTAAAAAGGATCCGGACCAAGTCCACTGCCACAAGGGGTCAAGGAAGATCCGTCCCAAGGGGTGGGAAATCTGTTGGAGTAAAAGTTACAGCAGCTAGGCCAAAAAGAACTTGTTCTGTCAGTGATGCCACAGGAGTTGGAGTTGAACCTATAACCACTGTTCCAACCTTGAAAGGCACTAGCACTGCTCACTTGGAAAGAGGTAATAATGTGTTACTGGAAGGCAGTAAAGTCTCTGTAAATGGCAAGCCAAGTGTTCTTCAGGCACACATGCACAGAGGGTCTTTGGACAATGGTATTAGTTCCCTTCAGGATGATGATCAACTGTCAATTGCTAGTGCTTCAACCAATTCAACTACCAACGGCAGCAATGGAAGAGTACGCTCGAGGAGTACCTCTAAGGCAAGAAAGGACATGACTGCCCCCAAACCAACCTTCTCGTTTGAAGAACTGTTCAGCTTCTACCCTCCGAAGCTAGTCTTAATCGATGATGAACTTCAACCTGAACAGAGCCTTTCTTTGAAAGACTATGACCGACATGCTCTACCGGAGTCTCATCCATTCTGGAAGTGGACATTTGGCCAGCCAGTAAAAGGTATGACGACTACGAAAAAGAAAAGGAAGGTTATGGTTAATGGCAATGGTTCCTAGTGTGTAGATGATTTTTGAATGCCTGTACTCACAGCTGGTACCGGTGCCATACCAGACAGTATATGTACTTGCACTGGGAAGATGTGTATATATTTTTACTAGAGCCTATAATATTAACGCTTTGTGTATCCTATATCTTTCCTCTCGTTTTTCTAAACTTTTCTCTCAAACCTCTGCTATATCTCTGCTGTGAATAATACTTTCAAGAGGTCTTCATTACATGCTAGTACTGTTTAGCCTCGTTCCCAGTCCCACACCCAGCTTTTCGTCGCTTGCAGTACTGTAAAGCGGGGAGGGCCTGGTACATTTCCTCACATGAGTGACGTCAAGGGTAGAAAGGGGTAGACAGACTGGAAGGAAGCGTGGGCGTACGTGGGTCTCAGAACAGCAAGAAGAGCGAAGGTACCAGGTAACATACCACACGTATCTAGCTAGCGGGGGCGACTGTCATACTTACCGAGCGTTGAACGTGTAGATGGTTGAATGACATGCAAAACGTAGCGTCTTCGTTGTGAAAATTTTGCCATTTTCGATTACGTCATGCTCATGTGAGGAAATGTACCAGGCCCTCCCCGCTTTACCGTACTGCAAGCGACGAAAAGCTGGGTGTGAGACTGGGTAGGAGGCTAGGTACTGTTGTTATGGGAGTAAACTAGCAGCTAGCATGAAGCAATGTAAACAGATGTGCACTATATCTATACTCATGCAAGTACACACACTTATTACCCATTGTGTTGTGGGGGAGTTGATGAGTACCATAATGAATACACTACAGTTATCGTGGGACTGATCAACAAAGCATGCCTAAACTTACATTCTTAGGCATTCTCGATTAGGATCAGGTTATAACAAAATTTATAACATTACACTGTCATTCTTTTGTGTCCTGCACTCATCATATATGGCCAAAGGTTTATATTTCACAAATAATTATGTTATAACAGCAGTTATGTGACTATAGCCTATGCCTGTGAGGGGACAGAGCTACTATCGTTATGTACACACAATGGTGTTGAGTTATGACTGTCATTGAAATGAACACTTCTAGTGGGAGAAGGCTGTCTGTCAGGAACCCTAGGAGATGAAGGATAAATACTGTGGATAAATAGTCAGCTAGTGCTGTATCTAATTATGTAGGTAGCATAAGTTTGGTAACCCAGTAAGTGTAAGTTATTAGTTGACAGCTTCCTAATTACCAGCAGCTATAGCTCCCTATACAGTGGTGGCAATAACAGTGAAGGATTATTAGTCTATAATTGCATTCCAAAGCCACCCACAGAACACCCAATACATCTCTGACACCACCATGTGACCATGTGAGAATGTTGTGGAGCACACTATATAACCTAGCTCCACAAAGAGGTAGCCTGCTCCAGTCATGATCATTACCACTTGCACTACAGCAGTGGATTACGTAACCTTTAACCTCTGCATGCAAACATGGCAGTGATCTGTGTAACCTGCATGCAAACATGGCAGTGATGTGTAACCTGCATGCAAACATATGTTTATAGCCAGCCTCATTCCCAGACCATGCAGAGAGATCTAGAGCCTGGGTACACGACCTGATGTGAGCACATGCAGGTGATGGCATATTGCTACAGAGCAACTACCAGTTCAGCATTTAATTGGTGTGTAAGACTCTTCCCCCCCCCCCCCCCCCCCCCCCTTCCACTACAGTGTGCAAAGTTGTCTGCATGGTCTCCTTGGTGTATGGCTTCGGTATGTGCAATCAAAAGCATCCCTACATCATTCATGCACATGAGATGCATGTGCCAGTCTCTCCTTGGTTCCCATACTGCAAGTGATGAAAGGCTGGGCACGGCCTGGGAACGAACGAGGCTACCAAGTCAAATATAGTTGGCTTGGCAAATGCAAAGAGGCTCCTTCCTGGAAGAACATTGCAACATGTAGCTAGTGAGACTACCTTTCAGATTGCAGTGGCGAGGGAGGTGGGGGGAGAGACACGGGAGTATCAGTTTCCAGGGTGGAAACACCTGTAGTTGGTGGGTACAAAAGGTAACAACAATTTCTGCATGCAAACCGGCCACAGATCTAGATCAGTAAAGCACTCTGGACTCTGGACTGGACCCTGGACGTGATGGTTGACATTACTTGTAGTGACTGCCTATTTAGTGCATGACTGCAATATGTTGATTGGCAATCTATGATTTACCATAGTTCTCTCTGTAGGTCGATACTAGCCTCGTTCACAGGTCAATTCTGTCATCACGAGTTGAGACTTTACAACGTTACTTTATACCCATGCCCATGCACAGTAAAAGTGTACTCTGCTCTGCGTGTATCATTCAAGAAAACGAGTTCTGACATATCTGTCCCAGGTTCCTGTAACAGAGACATACACTGAATGTCATTATCTGGGGATCGTGCCACTGTTAAAATACGGAGTGTGGTTTTAACAAAGACTACGGGTGCCCCAGTTTCAGGTTGCATGCTTGTATGTGGCTTGACTAATTTGTGTACCAACTAGAATCAGTTGTAGGAATGTATTTTGTACAGGTTCAGTAGTGAAGTGGTGTGCCATCCTCAACAATAGAATTTCGGGATAAATAATGGCTTCCTCAATTATAGGTCATCCTTTACAGTGTAGTAGACTGTACACAGCCACCCCATGCAGGTAGAGAAGCAGCCAGCCATACACTGCACTAGTGCCTTCAGAAGCTCATGCATTTATGAGATTATTGAGACCATTGGTCCAAGTATGCAGGGTCTAGCTGAGAGCCCAGCCGAGAGTCCTGCTTCTATACTGTCTTTACTCAGTGCTGGGACATATTTGATCTCATCTCACTAGAACTCTTCAAGTAATGATAGTACGATAAGGTTCGGTACCAAGTTATCAACCGCACTTCTAAAATGGAACAACTTTAACAGGGCTGCTAGTGTATGCGTCATCCTCCCTCCTGCTCTACCGTTCTAAACAACTTACCTGTTCCAGTCTGTTCACTTGAGCTTCCATTTCCAGATCTGATCTTGGGCTGCAGAACAACACATTTCAATGGCATACCTTAGCCTAAGCAACTAGTAACAGAACAGTAAAGAAAGCATTCCGTCCGTAGGTTTAGCCTACTTTTATGATATGCGTCAACAGATTTCCTTTTTTTCTTTGCACAACTATATTATAAGCAGCAAACATGAAAATAACTCTTTTCTAAGCTGGATTCCTACACCTGGGTATAAGTCAGTAAATTAAAATTCACATCATGTGCATAGCATAAGCCAAACTTGATAACACTGCTCTCAAGTAAACAAGCTGAAGGGGCTATAACATGCACCTTCTACACCTCCAGATTTTACTGTATGCAAAAGAGGGTGGATCAGCATAATTGTGTTGTTATATAAACCTCTGCTGCAACAGGTCATACCTCTGCTGCAACAGGTCATACCTCTGCTGCAACAGCCAGGTCATGTACGAAACTATGCCTAGGCTAGATGCTGAGCATATAAGTAGACCACTCCCCCAGCTTTATGCACTCTTTCTCCTGTCAAAGTGTGTTTGCACACTCTACTCAGGGGTAGCGTTTAAGCAATGCTTATATGCAATCTGTCATAGCTTACTCTATCTATAGCTTGACCAATTTTCTCTCACTCTGGAAGTTGGGTGGGGAGCGAGAGAAAATTGGTCTAGCTCACTCTCACTCACACTCACACTCCCACTCATCTATGCTAGCTACAGTAACAGCCAGCTGGCTTACACCAGGAAATAGTCTTGTATTGAATTTCTCAGTCATTAAAGTTGCCAATCAACTAGTTTCCTTATACGGAGGTACTTACTAAGGGTTGGAAGCTCCTGCCTGGTAGTCTGGGATGGATCACATTACCACTGACCTATAGTGCAGATGAGTAAACACAGCTGTACTCTCAATTGTATGCCAATCAGATTAGCTGTATATACTGTGAGTAGCTGTACTCTCCACATCAGACTAGGCAATAGAGTTGTAATAGTCACCCAAGTGGAGAACTCAATCAGTCTCCCATCCCCAGAAGTAAACTAAGGATGATTGTTCTGGAATATATAATACACCAGGCATGTAATTAAAGAACATTGATAACAACAAATTGCCTACAGCGTAGCCAACAGTAGCATGGTGTAAGGTAGCTGACTGTCGTTGTAAGCTGTGCCGCAGGAAACACTCGTCTTTTAGAGCATGGAAACTGCAGAGAATAAAGAAAATGAGTTACGGATTTACAATAGTACTACAGTGGTATTCGGAAGTAACACTGTACTAGTCTTGGCCCCAGACCCAAACCAACCCCAGCAATCTGCGCTGGGGTTGGTTTGGGTCTGGGACCAGCCTCATATGCAGGATAAAGCCCTCCTATACTATGGGATATGGTTTAAGTAAGATAGAGGCCTCCTATTCGGACATAAACAACCTGGGAACAGAGGGTAGTGTTGAGGGCGCAGCCCTCAGTACCGGGCTAAAGCCCTCATAGGGCCCTATCTTATGCATAAGCCTAGTACACAGCCATCTGTGGCAACTATGGCTTCAGTTGCAAACAGATATTGTCATCAAAGGGAGACCGTGTGTAAGATGAGAGGCTTATAATGGTGCACTTGTAGAAGCCAAGAGTATAATTAAGTTCTAGGAATTCTCACCAGTGCAAATTAATTCAAGTGACCAATAATCTGCTCCATTTTCAATAGAGGGAAGTAGTTATCAATTACAGGGGCAGCCTACAACCGACCACAATCAGTTGTAGGCATCGCCCTGTATGCATTGCCAGTGTAGCAATACTAGCTTCTGCTTGCCGGGCATTTACGTAGAGACAAGACCATGCCTACAAGGGCTTTATCGCAATATTCCTGAGTGTATTCATCGATAAAAACCCACCAGTAGGCATGGTCTAATATGCTTGTATCCTGGTAACCAAATACGTCATAGCGGTACCATGGCGATTCTATGGCAACTGTGACATATTGTCCGCAAATGGCGCGCGTTTTCAGTAGTTCAGTTGACAAAAGCTAGCTAGCAGGAGAGATGACCGAGACAGATTCTGATTTTAAACCCCTCCAACGCAAGATTTGGCGTCCAAAAGCGTTTGTAGGCACAGTAAGTGATGCTCAGATGGCTATGACATCGAAAGGGTATATTCCGCCGGCTTGATGGGCTCCTGATTCCGCCAAATACCCAAAAGAAATTTGTAGTAGTAAGCGACAACACGCTGGACAGCCACAGCTTATCCTCCTCTTCTGGTGTGATAACCGGAGCGTCAAAAACCTACACTCCTATTCATTTTGAACAGAGTTCCCGACAGACAGTATCGCAGGTGCCACGAATTTCTGAAAGACGTCTCCGACATCACAGCGCTAGGATTCTTGACAAGCATGTAGGCCTCGGGAAGTAAGGCTCTCCCCTCATCTCAAACCTCTGCAACAATGCAATATCGAGTTATTCAACTTGCTGACGACAGGATTCTCAAGATCTTGTGATCACCAGTGCTTGGTTTATATTCCTGGCACTCCTCCATTTCCGAAAACAAGTCGCGGCCCAATCTGTATCTGCATTCGTCAAGGGCAAGAGCAGCAAGCTCCAGGACTACGACCGTAACTGTGTGTATATTGTACAACATTCAATTTGATTACGGTGTTGATGTTTCTGTACTGACTGCATGGCTGTTCAAATGTTTTTGTGATTCAATTTGTTTGCCACATGCAAGGTTAAATGTACGTGAGGGAAATATCAATATTTCCCTCCTAATTGCCTTATCGTTCTTCACGTGTTATTACCCTTGGAATGCCAGGATACAAGCACTTGAGAGTTGTAATCAAGTCTGGTGTTGTATATACGCTAGTTGGTTGGTTGGTTAGTTTGATACATTATGTATAGCCTCATTCCCAGGCTCCGCCCAGCTTTTTGTCACTTGTAGTACTGCAAGCGATAACAAGCTGGGCGGAGCCTGGGCAGTACTGCAAGCGATAACAAGCTGGGCAGAGCCTGGGCAGTACTGCAAGCGATAACAAGCTGGGCAGAGCCTGGGCAGTACTGCAAGCGATAACAAGCTGGGCAGAGCCTGGGCAGTACTGCAAGCGATAACAAGCTGGACGGAGCCTGGGCAGTACTGCAAGCGATGAAAAGCTGGGTGGGGCCTGGGAACAAGGCTACATTATGTACATATATGGTAGGTCACCCACCCACTGGGTGTGCACATGAGCTTGAAGTTGGCAATAAAAGTGGGAACAATATCAGACGTGCGGAAGGGGAAGGAAATTGGAATACCACTTGCTAGCTGGTGTCACCAATAACAATGCATACAAATCAAAGCAACCCACTTTCTCTGCATGATGGCGAGTTTCATCTCCCACGTCTTGTTTGTCCGGTCCAATTCCCGGGTCAGTCTGAAGGTGGAGAGGTATTTAGAATGCTGTTCACAGTATTTGGTGAATTCAATATCATTTCTAGGATACTGATTATAGTTGCACTAACTATTTCCAACCACAACTTTTCTAGAGATTACTCCCATCCTGTGGATCTGTTCAACCTCGCTAGAATCTAACCACACCCAATGCCATCCAGGGACTGAGGATGGTGGGTACTAGGGTACGGGTGTTGCCAGTTTGCGGATCAGCTGTTTACCAAGACAGATGTGAACTAAGCTGTACTGCAACCATACAATAGCTTAGGTACACTGGTTTCCATAGCAACACACTTGGGACACACTTGGGGACTCCCTCCCGCAGGACACAGAAATGCACTGTGAGTAGCTTATTAGTCATGGTATGTGCAACATCACTGTAAGGGTACAGAGGTGATGTCACATTAAAGGTTACCTAATCACCATGTCAACAAATGAAAGCTATGACGGTCTCTCATGATGGCGTGATGGACGTAGACCTTCTGCTGGACATTGAGCAGGCTTTCATGCTTCATTCTCTTTCCTCTATGCATCGATATCTTTGATGTTGCTCTTGCGATCAATGTTTATGAGAGGGGGTGGGACATTCACCCTTCATCAGATCAGAGAGCTCGATGACAGTCATAATTATAGGTCACATACTTGGCTTGAGAAAATACCTACACACTCGTGCAATACCTAGCCATATTACACTCCCTAGAATGCAATCAATGTTTTAATGTGCGTGTGTCCGTGTGTGTGTGATGGAAGTGGGACATTCGTGGGCTGGGACTGGACTAGTGACACGCGACCTTCGTACTTCAATGTACTGAACCTTGAACTCTGTGAAGAACGTTCGAGAACATTCAGCATGAGCTGGAATCTTCCAGAACAGGTGAGGCTACAAGCGGATGCAATCAGGGAGCAGCAATTGAAGCAGACGCAATCGGAGGAGCTGTTGAAATCGGGGAAGAGCAGCTGAAGCGGACGCAATCGGGGAGCAGCAGCTGAAGCGGACACAATCGGGGAGCAGTAGCTCAGCACAGAGAGCTGTCCGGCGCCGGATTACTCGCGTATAGGCGAACAAGGGGGAAGTAGCTGAGCGAGCGAAGCTACCTGTAATATTTATTCTGGTGCATACCATGTGCCAAGGCACAACACAACTGGCACATTTTGCAAACCATTTTCTTCCAACTAGAGTGTTCATAGAACACATACCCTGAGGGGTAATTATGGCACATTTTGATAAGTCACAATCGGCAGAGACAGTACTCCTGTTCTGTAGGGCGACTGATGTGACATTCTGCCAAAAATGGAAAAACAAACCAAAATTGGCAGAAACAGCACTCCTGGTGAGCAACAGGACACCAGGTGCTCATATGCAGCTATAGCAGACTGATATGCTAGGTAGCTAACTTGGGCTAGGAAAGTTCTTTATAATTATGCTGATCACAATGGCACAATACCAAGCTTCTGTATCTCATTCAAATGCATGGATACAACATGTCTTTCTATATCGAGTTGTGCCAGCTAAGTACTATGCTAGGTTAGCCTTGTTCCTAGGCCTATATACCCTATTCTTTCTGATCTTCAGTTTGCGTTGATAATAACACACAGATGCGGAAGAACGGTGCGGCAAAAAACGGGGAAGGCCTGGTACATGTGATTGATATCAGGTGGACGTGGGGGGGGGGGGGGGGGGGGGGGGGAACTGCATGAAACTGGCCAACAAAGTTGTGTAGACTGCCTGGGAGTCTTGACTAGCTACTGAGCATTCAAACCGAGCCGACTGGATGATGAACTGCTTTTCAAGACTACCCCCCCCCCCCCCCCCCCCCCCCGAGTGAGTATAACTTGGCCTAACAGCCATAATAACGATAGTCTGGGCTCAATGATGCCCTTAGCAGACAAATTAACTAGAGTAAGACAGCGCTTAGCCTCAAGTTGAAGTCTACTCAGTAAAATGGCAAAACGCCATACAGGAGTTGAATAAGGAGTTGTGTGACCAAGTGTTCATGAATATTAAGGAGTGCATTCAAAGGGTTGAGGTAACTATCCGTGCTGGGGTTGGTTTGGGTCTGGGGCCGAGACTAGTATAGGAATAGCTTATAGCTTGTTCCAATTAACACAAATGGAGAAAATGTTTCTTTAATAACAAAATGACTCACAAACTTTGCATTACTGCATTACAGAATTGCAGTATCTCCATTAGCCTCTCAACCACTACCCCTCTCTCTCTCTCTCTCTCTCTCACACACACACACACACACACACACTGTTCCCCTTCCCCACCTCTCGATCTCTGCTCTCTGTTGTTGCTCCAACCTCTGCAGCTTCTCCAGGTCTCCCTCCACCACCGTCCCTTGTTGCTGCAGCTGTTGGGCCCTCAGCTCCTCCTCCATGTTCCTCCTTCTGGCCAGTTCCTCCTGGATGCGTGCCTGGTCACGCATCCTCTGTAGGTCAGACTGCTCCTGAGCCTTGCGTGCAGCCTGATTGTGTGTGTGACAGTGTGTGTGTGTATGTGGGTGTGTGTGTGTGTAGATTAAACCATCAATTATCGGCATGACCTTATTATCGGCACCCGACATACCAATTATCGGCGCTTAGTAAAAGGAGAGTAAGCGGCGAAAATATGGATTCTGTTCGCCCTACGTCATTGTCGCGCAAGCTGTTTACAAGACTAAAGCTTTGCAGAAGGTTTGTCTTTGTTTAAAAGGTTATAACTGGGTGTCATATACTGTCCTTTTAGCCATTTTATGTTGTAGGGCTGTTCATGTCTAATCAAAAGTACCACGGGGGAGACCACCATGGGGGAGACCACGACCTTGGATCCTCTCCTGCCACTGGATCAGACTTTTGAGGATGACTAGCATGACTGTGCTGGATCAGAATGGGTGGAGTGCGTGTGCAAGAGATGGCTCCACGAATGTGCCACATACTGAAAGAGAATTGTCATGCTTTTACTGTGTAGTGTGATGAACGAATTTTATTCAAAAATTCATATATTGAAGGGGTTGCATGCTTTGGTGTTTTTTTTTCACTGGGTGATAGATAGAATGGTCATGAACCTGGGGGATTTGTGGTGGATTTTTGTGGCCCTCAGGGGATGGAGGTGGGTCGATGACATCAGCATGTGCCGATAATTGACCTAGGATTATCTATGGGAGTACTAGGCAGTGACGATAATACGTACAGGGTGCCGATAATTGATTGATAATACGTACAGGGTGCCTATAATTGATTTGCGTGAGGTTGCATTCACTAGTCCAAAATATGTAACAGCTTAAAGGTGGTAGGGCTTATATGTGATTATGTGCACATTGTGCATGTGTGTGGTAATAATTGGGGCGAGCCTGAGCGAGCCCCACACTAGCGTGACTTCATTGCGCAGAGCGTGTGTATGTTTGCTTGCTTGCTTGCTTGTTTGCTTGGATCTTGCAAATACCGTAAATTTAAATCAGCGAATTTCCCTTGCACGTGCACAATAATATTCAAATTCAACGAACTCGACGAACCGTCTAGCTACCTGTTCGACGAACGATGGCGACAACAAAGACGGAGACCACTCGTGGACATAGCATCATGAACATTCTTCCTCCTCGGCGACACTGACAAAGACGGAGACAGCGCGTGGACCTACACGTACCGGTTAGCCTAGCTACATTGCTGCTATATAGGCTATAAACGCTAACCTGACTCGCTCACAGTTGCTGTGATGTGCACGAGTGTATGTTTCAAGAGTGCCATTATTTCTGTGCTCATTGCCCGGTCACATTATGATGACAATCATGTCAATGCAACTGCTCCTTGCAAGCATACATAATTAGACTATGCACTTAGCTCAGGCTCCCCTCCAATGTCCTGCATTCTACTAGTGCATGTGTACGTGTGTGTGCCTGCATGTGGGTGTGAATGGTTGGACATGCATGCGTGCATATTGCATGTTCCTGTTGTGTGTGCATGTTGTGTGGTTTGCATCAACCATCATGCTGCCTTGAAGATTTGAGCACATGGAAGGAATCCCTACAACTACTACTATGTATTCAACCTACTACCACAGTCACAGTCCAAATGGGATAATTATTCATTCAATTTCCTCGTGGAGGAATCCCTGCTAACACAGTCACAGTCCAGCTGTTATTCATTCAATCTACCCATTCAAAGGAATCCCTGCTAACACAGTCACAGTCCAGCTGTGTTATTCATTCAATTTCCTCGGGGAAGAATCCCTGCTAACACAGTCACAGTCCAGCTGTGTTATTCATTCACCTCACCAGAAGGAATCCCTGCTACATTATATGGTGTGAGTGATATCAGTGTCAAAAATCGATATCCCCGATGCGAGCGTTCGTAACTTCATGCAAGCGGTCCATAACTTTATGCAAGTGGTCCAAAAGAAATGCAAGTGGTTTAAACTTCATGCAAGCGGTTCAAAAACTATTTGCAAGCGGTCCAAAAGAAATGCAAGCAGTTGGAAACTTCATGCAAGCGGCATAAACTTCATGCAAGTGGTCAAAACTATACGCAAGCGGTCAAAACTATACGCAAGCGGTCAAAACTATACGCAAGCGGTTTGGTCAAGCAAGTGGTACGAACTTCGACTTCACGCAAGCGGTCTCAACTCATGTCTCGTTCCCAATCGGATTGAAAAGTTGGAATTGGGATCAAGGCAGGTAGCTAACAACAGGAATTACATGCTGGTCTTTGTGCAGTGATTCAGCGCATTGTCTGTTCCTACCAAGTGAGCAGAGACCACTGGGATCATGTAGGATATCCGACCCCCTCGCGCAAACGAAAGGTGGTGTGGTCGGGATCAATTCTATGAAGACAGTTCCTGATGCGGGTATGTGAGATCCTATGGCCTTGACGTAACAAGTGTCCTTGCATCATGCAATATCCACAGTTGGGGAAGTGGGCTTTAGAAGTGGGCTGTACTAAGAGAACCTGGAGAAGACGCCGGTGTCTTCATCGTAAGAATTCCGGAGCTTCATCGTAAGAATTTCTTCAGGCTAGCTATCTAGCTATATATCAATGAAACATGTAGCTAGCTAGGAGACTGATTGTGAGATAAATTCTCCAGTGTCTGTCAGGAGATATCCTTAACTGCACAGCTGTATGGAGATATATATATCGACTCGTGGAGAGCCTCTGACTCTCCTCCTGTGACACTGATGATCAACAGCACCACCCTGGCAAGATCTCAGCACAAAGACCGCTCTCTCAAACTTGTCCCTACCAACACCAGTGAGGCTCTCCAGAAAATTCACCCAACTGAGACCTTTCAGTCCCCTTGAAATTTGCTCCCTGGGACAACCATTTCAGCAAATGAAATCTCTGGCCGATACCTTTGCTATGTTGAAACAATTCTGCCGAAGATGTGAATTGCATGTGTGTTCATTCCACATTTGTACCTCATTGAGCTGAGACTCAAACACTCCCCCCGCACACACACTCTGTAATTGCCTATTTCTGTTTTGCAACTAACTTGCTTATGTACAGTTCAGCCAAAGTCTTCTCTCAGAGGCTACCTTGTGTCCTAGGCTAGCATATCTCCTAGCTATATACAATCATGTCATATACATCTCATACTGTTGAGCCTCTTCTGGACGACGAATCTATATTTATTATAGCCCACCAACATACACGCACACTTCCACGCACAAATTGTTCATCCATTCAAACAGGCAAACATGATTGATAACGTCCCCGTTGGTTGGAAACTAGCTAACTCCTTACTTGCCAGTCAATTTTCTGACAACACTGGAGTCCCTACACAAGATAGCTAGCTACAACATTCCTGTTTTTCTTGCGAGAAGTTCTGGTGCCAGAAGTTGTTACGATGAAGACACTGGCGTCTTCTCCAGGTTCTCTTAGTACAGCCCACTTCTAAAGCCCAAGGTGAAGCTTCCGTAGTAGCTACGCCATTCTTCACAACAGGTACAGGTGGAGGTCATCGAAGTTGGCATCCATCGCAAGGTCAGGGTTCATTCTTGCGATGACATCATATCCTCAGATCGTGCGAACTTAGTGAGCCCCAATTGCGGGGCATTGCGACATTAGGGCTATTCCGTGTTGGGTATTAGGTATTACGCTTTGGGTATTGCGGCATTAGGTCGTAGGTATTAGGCATATTGTGTATCGGGTATCAGGTATTACGTCTGTCGCGTATTGGGTATTGCGCGTTAGGTCATAGGTATTAGGCGTATTATGCATCGGGTGTCAGGTATTAAGTCTATCGTGTATTAGGTATTGCGCATTGGGTATTACGTCATTAGGCCATAGGCCCTATGCATTAGACGTGACCTCCAGGGCCACCACAGGAGTGATTGTAAATCAGATACTGCCCGAGTAGGTGTGTTATAACTCATGTTGAGTGGGCTAGGGCTTCCCAGGCATGCAAGCATGAATCTGCTTGTCTGCTTAGTTGAGAACAGAATCCCTGTTAATGTCCAACCTCAGTGTTACAACCAGTTGTAACACTGACCTTTGTAGCACTGGCGCTGCCTTTATTTTATGAGAAACCACCATGTAGAGTGGCTAACGAGGTAACCGGAATAGCATGAATGCTAATATTAACCAGAACCCCGGGACCAACGGCTTTACATCCCCTCCGAAGGATGCGGTGTGAACTGTATCAGGTGAAACACCTTCAAGAACACACCTACTCATTTTTAAGGGTAGAGCTGAGTCAACTCCTAGGAGAGAAAGAAAATCTCTCCTATGGCAATGGTGGGATTCGAACCTGCAACCTTTAGATTAGCAGTCGGATGCTTTAACCGCTAGGCCACCAGCCACCCCTGTGGCCATAGGCCCTATGCATTAGACGTTTTTGATCTGCCCACGCAACATGACACAACCAGGGTTGTAGCTAGGATGGGGGAAGTGCACTAGCAACAAGGGGCCGTGTAACTGGAGGCCGTGCCCTAGCAACTGGGGGCTGTGCCTCCTGGACCAGTAACTGGGGCGCATGCTCTACTAATGCACACTAGCAATAGGGACCGTGCCCTAGTAACTGGCACTAGCAACTGCTAGCAACTGGAGGCCATGCACTAGCAACAAGAGGTGGTGTCCAAGCAACTGGAGGCCGTGCCCTAGCAACTGGGGGGCGTGCCCCCAGTAACTGGGGCACATACTGTACTAGCAACTGGGGGGCGTGTACTAGCAACTGGGGGGCGTGCCCTAGCAACTAGGGGAGGTGCCCTAGCAACTGGGGGGCGTGCCCTAGCACCTAGGGGAGGTGCCCTAGCAACTGGGGGACGTGCCCTAGCACCTAGGGGAGGTGCCCTAGCAACTGGAGACCGTGCCCAAGCAACTAGAGGGTGTCGTATACCATTGGAGCTAGTAATAATTAACCGATTATGGTATAATCTCAGTTTTGACAAAATGCAGTGAATGGGTCGTTTATGCTGAGAGGGTCACATATTATTATTCCCAACGCGGAAATAATTAATGTCACGTGATGTGTATCCCTTTATAAAGGCTTTTACTGTGTTTTATAAGCTTCAGAGAAGTCGAACAGAACTCTACAGAGTGAACAAGGGATAGAGAAAGGCTCTGTGCTGTAAATTTAAACTTGTGTATGTTCTTCAGAAGCGTTACAGTACAGTTTATACAGAATGCTTACTGCTATTTGTTTCTGTGTGCCACCTCTAGCTTTCTCGCTGACAGTAAGGTGCAGCTCCAGAAGTGTCTCGATATTTATGAAGCCTAAGGTCCGCTGCACCTCCATAGTTAGTGTTGTATTTCTACTTCCAAGCGTTCAGAAAAAAACGTGGCCAATCAGTCGGTTTCACGATCGAGGCGATCGACGACCATCTTGGCTTCTGGCACTCTGGCGGTGGAGGTGCGCTGTCACAAGGTGCAGGGCATGACGGAAGCTTTTTTTTTGATAGCATAATCCTTGGCAAATTTATCTGCTGTCTCGCTCAAGAAAAGTGGTAAATACGGCTTTTTGGTGAACTGAACTGCTCGTTTTTGCACGGCTATACAGCGTATCGGTAAAAGCTTCCATCATGCCCTGCACCTTGTGACAGCGCACCTCCACCTCCAGAAACAAGTTGCTCACGCTTTTCGTACCGGAGATTCTTGGTTAGCGAGCTTAAGTATGCATTTCCCAATACATTTCGCACGGCGCGCGCACGAGTATCCCGTAACCTTAAGCCAATAACACTAACAAGGTAACAAGGTCTGCAACAAGCAGCTAAATTAGCTAATAAATGAGCTAGCTACTTGCCTCCTTCTCTGCAGACTCCATTTTCTCCTTCATGTCTCTCTCCAAGGCTGCCAGCTGGTTCTCAGCCTGCATACAGTGCATACCAAACAGGTGCAGTTGAATAATACACTGTGTGTTTGTTGCACCTCGCTACATTACGTGTGAGAATTCATAATAGTCACAGTAGTATTACCTCATTGCATGTAGAAATGACATCATTGGTTACCGTGCAGATGCTTTGCTAGGGGGTATTTAGCCTCGTTCCCAGGCCCGAGACGGCGAGGAGAAAAGGGCCTGGTTTACACTGTTTGCGCATGCGCTAACTAGCGGTGGAATTCCACCGGCACCGTGGACGTTCGATTATGTTTGTACACTTGTGACGTCGAAGTGGATAACGTGATCTGTCAGTTAACTTGTAGCTAGCGAGTACTTAGTAGTTGCGTGCATTACAACAGCTCTCGATCGTGCTCTCCTATGTCCTCAGGCGGCAAGGCGCTCCTGAATTGAGCTAGAACAGCAACCTGCAATTGGATGTTTTTGTGTGGCTATCGTCGCACCGACCGGGTGGAGTCAGTATGCTACCTGACTCTTCTGTTTGTTTTGAATAAAGAATGTCCGGTAAGTCTGTTGCTGGTGGCAGTGCAATAGTGGTTGTGTCGCCCCTCATCTCGCGGATGGAGGACCAGTGTTAGCAAAATAGGTAGCGTCACACCTCGACCATGTGACTACGAAGACGTCATTTGCACCCTCTCCCTTACGAATACGCGTTACGGTTACAGATAATTAAGTGCATGCGCAAACAGTGGAAACCAGGCCCTTTCTCCTCCCTCTCTCGGGCCTGGGAACAAGGCTAGGGGGTATTGTAACGATGAGTAGCAATACAGTCAAGTGAAACTGTGACTCGCTGTCCAATGAAGCTGTCTCTGAGGTTTGCAGGTCCAAACATTAATCAGTCTACTGTTTTAAGCAGCAGAATCATCTTAGTCGTGGGCTTGTCAACTGTATATCGCAATGCTGTCTTGCAGTGATGATGGCAATCAGACGAATTGCCAATGGAAACCTCAGTGTCATCGTACCACTGCTGTTCACAAGTTGCAAGCCATCATACTCAACAAGCGCGGGGTATATGTCCTGCAGGCACTTCTAGCTGTGATGGCATTCCTTCCCGATAAGTGTGTGGTCAATGAACTTGAAAGGAGTTGCACTAGACAATTACTGAACAACTAACTACAAAGAAAGGTACTACCATGTGTGATTTTAAAAGGGGTGGAGCCAGGAAACTGATAATAGGAAGTAGCTGAAATACTGGCATAAATAACTTGACTTGTATCAGGTACAGGAACGTCACAGTATGATTCTGTTCATTGTTTAGTAATGAGTAACGTCTATAAATGCTTTGCCTAGCCTGCTTGGCTTCAGTATTTCTTGGCGACAGGCACAGACACACAACTAGTCTCGTTCCCAGACCGTTTATCCAGCGCGTGTATCGCTTCCCCGCGCGTGATACTAAAAGCGATCGGTGCTGGGGTTGGTTGGGTCTGGGACCAAGACTAACACACAACAGACAGAGACAGACAGACAGACAGACAGACAAAGGCATTGCTTTAACCCTGCTGTGCATGCACCAATAATCATAGGATCACCATGTGCAGTGAGTTAGACCTCCAATAGTATGTGACTGTTATTAGACAACTGCAACAAGCATCCCATAAGAGACACACACTTGCACTAAGGGCATGCAGTTCACAGGGCATGCAGTTCACAGGGCATGCAGTTCACAGGGCATGTAGTTCACAGGGCATGCAGTGCAGGTGTGCAGGGCATGCAGTGCAGGTGTGCAGGGCATGCAGTGCAGGTGTGCAGGGCATGCAGTGCAGGTGTGCAGGGCATGCAGTTCACAGGGCATGCAGTTCACGTGCAGGGCATGCAGTTCACAGGACATGCAGTTCACAGGTACCGTGCAGTCCAAAGAACAGCTGCCTATGAATAGTTGTCTGAGCACCCTCAAATCAATTTGTGCAGTAGCTAGAGCCACCAAGCTGGTACCCAGGCTTGTCATCACACCAGATCACAGACCACACTAGATCACAGACCACTCCTACCTCCCACCTGAGGTCTGCCTCAACATGCCTCATGCCTTCCTGCACGCCTGCCTGCCTGCCTGCATGCATATGTGTGCATGTGTGTGCCTGGCCATGTGTGGCCTGGCCATGTGTGTGCCTGGCCATGTGTGGCCTGGCCATGTGTGTGCCTGGCCATGTGTGTGCGTGCTTGAGTGTACATGTAGTGTGAGTTTGAGTGTGGAGCTGAGATGAAAAGACACTCACTGTCATGGCCATAGCTACCAGTTTTGACCTTACAAAAAATCTTATCACGTGGGCATGCACGAAAGCGTGAGTGCTCTAGTGAGACCAGCGCAGTCCGTAGTCTCATACCCACCAAGTATAGAGGGAGAGAGACAGATCTTCCTGCTATCTCCAGTGGCCAATGCCCAATGCCAGATCGACAGGTACATTGGTGAGAAACAACACAAAAGTCAAAGGACACCTCTGCTTGGAGAGACAGGTGGCGGATGAAAGATGCAAACTCTCAAAATTAATATGGGAAGTTGAGAGAGGACAAAATTCTTGTCAAGTGCTTGGAGAGCTGATATGAGGGAGAGTTCACAAACCACACAGTAGGGCATAGTGGAATCTCAGGTGTTTGTACCTTAGAAAGGCCGTGTAGAAGGGGTGTGTGTCCACCTGATGACAGCAGTTGATTGTAGAGGTCTTGGGGGGTGGATCCTTTCTTCTTGTTGAGTAGTTGAGTTTTCTCAAAAGAGGAGCACAGGCAGTGACGAATAAGATGGGGGGGCTGAGGCAGGGACACAATTGCACGCAGCCGAAGGTAGCGTATAGAGGTGTGTAGTGTCGATCAGTCCGTGCAAAGTGCGCAAAAAAAATTCACCTTCATTTTTCAGTTATCAGGATGGGCTCTTGTGGCACCTTCGTGCTTTGCACTGTAAGTTCCGAGGATCGATGCTGTAGAGAGACGTCGAGCTAGCTACTATAGGGTGCGCCATTCTGGTGGTGGGGGGGGGGGGGGGGGGGGGGGGGGGTGTCTGTCACGTGGCCGAATGCAATCATTAACCAGACATCAGACATCACATGTGAAGCAGTTCGGCAGAGCCCCTTGTTCCGCCGCCCTTGAGCATGGGTCTTTCTTCTAAGCTCTGGAGTTGGACAGCATCTCATAGCATGGCCATAGGAAGTAAAAAACCCTGTCCGGCCAATATTATGATAGCACAATTACATGCTACCGAAGGCAAGGGCATAGAGGTTTGCACAGATTTTGTTAGCCTTCATTTTTCAGTTATCAGGATGGGCTCTTGTGGCACCTTCGTGCTTTGCAATGTATCTGGATGAGATCATCAAACTGCTTGAATTCTGTCTCAGTGCTTACATCATTTCATAATCACTCGTATCAACAGACGTTGGAACTGCAATGGGGTCACCGGTATCAGTACCAGTGTCACCGGTATCAGTACCAGTGTCACCGGTATCAGTACCAGTGTCATCGGTATCAGTACCAGGGTCACCAGTATCAGGGTCACCTGTATAGATATTGTAATGTCTGGCTGGTATAGTCAGTGAACTCTAGCCTGATCCTCATCTCATAGTCAGGCTTCTTCGCACTCATGTCAGGCTTCTTCTGAAGTTGTTTATTGCTCATTGAAGAGGTTGAAGGAAAGAGGTTGGACTCACAAAATTAATGAAAGCCCACCATTTCCAATGAATTTCATTATTGCTGCATGGGGCATGAGACTGTGCACCCACTGTCCTTTGTTTGTTTGTATCTTTGTGCGTGCAATCACCTAGAGTAATACAAGCAGTACACTACAGAGGAAGCAGCTGTGATTGCTGGCAAGTCATGAAGATGGTCTGTGCACTCCTGCTGGCCATGTGTGCTGTTCTTGCAGCTACTAACATTAACATGAAGAGAGTCACCTACTGCAGGCTCACCATAAGCCATATATGACAGAGATAAGCCATATATGACAGATGTTCGGTTAAACAGTGAATTCAGGTCAAAATTGACCAGATAGCAAGACACATTTGACTGAAGTGGTCGGTAACACCATTGATCAGAAATTGTCAGTTGTCAGCCTGTTATTGTGAGCCCTGACATGAGTGCTGACTAAGAGGGAAGTACAGACTACAACATAAAGTTCATCACCCAGGGAGCATTACGGGGAGATTATGCACTCACATCCACCCCAATATCCGTATTCCCCCACACTCTTACCATCCGGGCAGCCTTCTCCTGGTCAGCTTTGGCCTTCCTGCGGAAACTGTCCATGTCCCTCTTTAGTTGTGCCACCTTCCCTCGCTCATCCTCCAGCTGACGACTCTGAACCTCTACCTGACGTGCTGGTGTGTGTGTGTGTGTGTGTGTGTGTGTGTGTGTGTGTGTGTGTGTATTAAGCAACCATGCTTATGTGTATGATGTATGTGAGGTGGTGGTGGTGGTTGGGGGGGGGGGGGGGGGGGGGGGGGCAGAGACTTGAACCCCCTCCCCCCTAGCCTCGTTCCCAGGCCGTTTTAGAAGGGAGAAATGGCCTGGCAACTGTTACTTCCGCTGCCAGAGAGTTGGAAGACCCAATCAGATTTCAGATCGCTGTCACATGACAACAGTAAACGAATTGCATCATGCGTTGAAACATTGCAATCACGCCCATTCATCACAATAGTTGATCGCCTGATCGCGCTAGTGTAGGTGCTCTGCACGACGACTTTTGTTCGTTCGTCTTCTGCTTGCCTTCCGTCATATAACCTGCGCAAACAGTTGCTTCCACAAGCAGGAAAGGACCGTTCTCAGCCGGTGAAAATATCACATGGACTTCACTGCTTGAATGAGGTATGCAATTGCTGTGACATTACGTCCATATAGCTACAGTTTGAACTCGTGGAAGTTGCCAGGCTGTTTCTCCCTCCCAAAATGGCCTGGGAACGAGGCTACCTCCCCCCATGCATTTCAGATCGTTGCCATACTTTGCCTGCAATTAGTGCAGTGTTTCATTTACAAACTTGTTTCAAGGGGGGGGGGGGGGGGGGGGCATTATGATAAAGTAAGGGGGAGGGGGGTGGCACCACCCATACCCCTAAATGACCCCGTAGTGGCTGTGCAACCCCCGAAATGTAGACTGAAGAAAAGACCACAGGAGAAATCCTACATACTGAGCTTTTTGTTGGTGTCCTCCTTTGCTGCCAGTTCAGCTCTGAGTTCCGACGCCTCTCCCTCAAGTCTATCGATGGTTGACGTCAGTTCTTCTGCCTCCTCAAGGGAAATGCCAGGGGGAGGTGGAGGGGGGACTTCCAGCTATGAGGAGGGAGAGGAAGGATGAGATCAGGTTCCAAGACGAAAACTGCAAGGGTTAGTCATGTAGCCACCTCATCTCTCTCTCCTAGTTCTTCTTCATACTGCCTCAGTTTGGCAGTGAGCTGTTCCACACACCTATCCTGCTCCTGCAGTGCCGCCTCCTGTTCTGCTACCCTGTGGAGTGAAGGAGGAGAGAGAGGGGAGGGGAAGAGGGAGGGGGAGAGGGGGAGGGGGGATGGGGAAGGGGAGGGGGGAGGGGGAGGGGGAAGAGGGGGAGGGGGAGGGGGAAGAGGGGGAGGGGGAGGGGGAAGGGGAAGAGTGGGGAGGGGGAGGGGAGTGGGGAGGGAGGGAGCAGACATCATACATACATGAGTATCCCCTCCTATACTGTGATGCATAATGGTTCTTGGATGATTGGATAGTGAAGCTTGCTAAGCTCCCGCTTTATGAAGTGCTATTTCATTATGGCCTTAGTACACCTTCCCATTGGCTACTGTTTCTCCCACGGGGGGGGGGGGGTAGAGGGATGCTCCTACCCCATTTCCTGGCCTATTATCCTTTGATGTGGTCATCGGAATGCATTACGTTCTTTGAGCTGGTCAATTTTGTACCATTTCCCCCCCTTTCCTGTCAGTTTTGAGGACTGAATTATAATGCATTCCATACCTGGTAACGCTAAATTCTGGCAGGACATCCACAGCATATTTCTCTTCAATAATGGAGCGGATGTGGGTGTGGCCACAAAGTGACATCACAAAATAAACAGTTTCGAAGTACGAGTTTCATTAACAATAGTGACAAACTCTCTTGTATAGATGACATGATATAAGTGGCTTGAAAGTTTCAGTACAGTAGGTCATAATTATGTTAATGCACTTGAGTGATTGGGACAAGCCAGCCTGATAGCCCTCCCCTCCCTCTCTCCCTTCTCCCCCTCCCCTCCCTCTCTCCCTCTCCCCAGCGAGCCCCACATTAACATGTACTTTCTCTGTATGGATCGTTTATTTAATTAACTTAACTTAAGGTATGTACGAATTACTGTATCTTTGGCAAACTTTCTTGCGTCATGAATAAATCATGCGTGCTGTTGCCTGCAAAGCCTAGCTACTGTGACCTCTTTGATGTGTACAACAAGGACGAAGAACACTCATGGACCTACCTCTTCAGTGGCTACAGCGGTGCTGGCTACCAACAATGAAGGCGACAGTGCTTTCATCTGTTCATGCCAGCAGTCCATCCATGACTACAGCAATGGAGTTACGTATACCAGACAGTAACAACGAGAGGCCGAGAGGCTTCAGTGAATTAAGCTTTGCCAGAGGGAGTATTGTGGGAGACAGGAAGCAATAGAAACGGGAACGAACAATGCAACTGGCAGCGACTTGTGCTATACTTGAGACATTTATCTACTGCTATGAGAGTGCTCTCATCAATGTATACAACCATCTGTGCTGCTGACTGCATGGCGTGCTGGATCAGTGTGCAGGTGTATAACACCATGAGTGTGTCAACGTGAAGACCAGGGAATGCTTATGCATTGCCAAAGAAGAGCTGATTGAATACTTACTAATGTAATGTCCTATGATATACCATTGATGTAATGCCGTATGATATATTGTTACTGTATGAAATACTGTTAATGTATTAATCATGGTTGTTACTTCATTTAAGGATCACGAAATATGCTGACTTAGCAATTCCTCATATTACAATCATTCCCCTGTTTCCTCTGGTTCCTTGGGTCCTGTGGTTCCTTCAGGTTCCTGTGGTTCCTTCAGGTTCCTGTGGTTCCTCAGGTTCCTGTGGTTCCCTTGGTTCTCTTGGTTCCTGTGGTTCCTCAGGTTCCTGTGGTTCCCTTGGTTCTCTTGGTTCCTGTGGTTCCTCTGGTTCCCTTGGTTCCTCAGGTTCCTGTGGTTCCTGTGGTTCCTGTGGTTCCTCAGGTTCCTGCGGTTCCTGCGGTTCCTCAGGTTCCCTTGGTTCCTGTGATTCCTGAGGTTCCTGTGGTTCCTCTGGTTCCCTTGGTTCCCTTGGTTCCGGGCAACTATGAAAGCAGGAACGGAATGGAACACGGAACAGAACGCGGAACGGGAGTAAGATGCGGGCCGCGCGCTAGACTTACAGCCCGTTTACACTACAGACCGAGAAGGGCGGATTCGCTCCGGTTCGACGCAGATCGATCTGGGAGGTGCGTCTACACTACGCCGCCCAAGCGCTCCATGTACTGTGATTCGGGGTCAAAGTTCATCATTAGTCACATGCCCAGGCCGCATTCTCACGAGACTAGTCATACGTTCGGGAATTCGATATACAACACCATGACAACCCCTCGTCTCGAAACCGGACCCTTCGTGATCTGGTTCGGATACTATTGGCAACCGTCACGCCCCCCGTCCACGCCCTACCAACGGGTTCGATTCCGTTTACACTTGAGGCGGGAACGCTCCGAATCGAACCAGTTCGATGGAGTTTGGTGGTCCAGTACGGAGCGGATCGGTGCGGTTCGGTTCGTGTTTACATTACGAGATAATTCGAACCAGTTCGAGCTGGATCGATCCAGAGCGCTAGTGTAAACGGGCTGTTAGTCTCGCGGGGCCAGACCCACTGGACTGGACTCACCCAAAAATCTGTAAAATGCCTTTTTCAGTGGAAGACAGAAGCTAAGCATACTTATTTATTCACTAAGGTCGCTTGCATAGCCTGCTTTCGTGTCTTTCCTAGAGTAGGTAGAGGTCAAAGGTCACGTGCATATTTAATGAGCTTCAATGAAAAGGTTAGAAGAGCATTTTATTTACAGCAGACATCGAACTCCAGCCTTTTGCTGAAGCATAGAAAACAAAAGAATATTCCTCTATCATCCCCGACTGACTGAAGCGCGTTTTGCTGAAGCTCATTAAATATGCACGTGACCTTTGACCTCTACCGACTCGTGAAAGACACGAAAGCAGGCTATGCAAGCGACCTTAGTGAATAAATAAGTATGCTTAGCTTCTGTCCTACACTGAAAAAGGCATTTTACAGATTTTTGGGTGAGTCCAGTCCAGCCTAGCGCGCGGCCCGCATCTTACTTCCGTTCCGCGTTCCGTTCCGCGTTCCATTCCGTTCCTGCTTTCATAGTTGCCCCTTGGTTCCTCAGGTTCCTGTGGTTCCCTTGGTTCCTCAGGTTCCTGTGGTTCCTCAGGTTCCCTTAGTTCCTGGGGTTCCCTTGGTTCCTCAGGTTCCTTGGTTCCCAGGGTTCCTGTGGTTCCAGGGTTCCTGTGGTTCCCTTGGTTCCTATGGTTCCCTTGGTTCCTGGGTTCCTGTGGTTCCTGGGTTCCCTTGGTTCCTGGGTTCCTGTGGTTCCCAGGGTTCCTGTAGTTCCTGTGGTTCCCTTGGTTCCTGTAGTTCCTGTGGTTCCCTTGGTTCCTGTGGTTCCCTTGGTTCCCAGGGTTCCTGTGGTTCCCTTGGTTCCCAGGGTTCCTGTGGTTCCTGTGGTTCCCAGGGTTCCTGTTTGTTCCCAGGGTTCCTGTGGTTCCCTTGGTTCCCAGGGTTCCTGTGGTTCCTGTGGTTCCTACGGTTCCCAGGGTTCCTGTGGTTCCCAGGGTTCCTGTGATTCCCTTGGTTCCCAGGGTTCCTGTGGTTCCCAGGGTTCCCGTAGTTCCTGGTTCCATCGGTTCCTGTGGTTCCCTTGGTTCCCAGGGTTCCTGTGGTTCCTGTGGTTCCCAGGGTTCCCTTGGTTCCCCTGGTTCCTGGGTTCCCATGGTTCCTGTGGGAATCCCTTGGTTCCTGTGGTCCATTTCGGTTTCTTGTGGTTCCTTTCGGTGCCTTGTGATTCCTGTGGTTGCTTACACACCAGACTCCTACACTGCGATTATATTCTGAAATTTTGGTCCTGTATTGGAATCCTGGTGCAGTCCCCTGGTGCTGAACAGTTGCTACAAATATTGTCACTAGCTCCACCCATGTTATGTTACATTGTGTGACAGGATGGGTGTTTCATCCAGGATATATTAAGTATAAGCTGCATAAGTGTCTGTAGTTGTTCTTCATCCATGTATTTTCACCTAGTTATTAGTTATTAGTCCGATCTCCATCGGTTTGGAATCCAACAACCAAGGGAACGTTACACATCCAAAACAAATGCAACAAAAATACAGCCAGTTCCATTACTTTAATTGCTGTTGTAATACTTCCATGTGTGAGGTAGCACTGCCATAGCAGCATTTTATCCAGGGTTTCAGCCAATGGTGGTGGTGGTGGTGGTGGTGGGGGGGGGGGGGACCGCCCTCTCTTCCCACACCGATGGAGATCGGACTGATAATTAATAAGTAGGTGAGAATACATGGATGAAGAACAACTACAAACAGTTACATAGCTTATGGGGGGAGGATCGGGCCTTGATCCCTGCTGCCAGCCAAGGGAGTTCCCACAGGAACCCTGGGAACCACAGGAACCAAGGGAACCACAGGAACTCAGGAACCAAGGGAACCACAGGAACCACAGGCACCAAGTGAACCACAGGAACAACAGGAACCCTAGGAACCCCAGGAACCACAGGAACTAAAGGAACCAATGGAACCAAAGGAACCACAGGAACCCAAGGAACCAGGGAAACCTGCCAGGACCTGAGGAACCAAGGGAACCCAAGGAACCACAGGAACCAAGGGAACCAGAGGAACCCGAGGAACCTAAGGCACCTAAGGAACCTGAGGAACCACAGGAACCTGAGGAACCAAGGGAATCTGAGGAACCAAGGGAACCACAGGAACCTGAGGAACCAAAGGAACCTGAGGAACCAAGGGAACCACAGGAACCAAGGGAACCACAGGAACCACAGGAACCAAGAGAACCACAGGAACCAAGGAACCCGAGGAACCACAGAGAACCAAGGGAACCACAGGAACCTGAGGAACCAAGGGAACCAGGGAACCAGAGGAACCTGAGGAACTTAAGGAACCTAAGGAACCACAGGAACCTGAGGAACCAAGGGAATCTGAGGAACCAAGGGAACCACAGGAACCTAAGGAACCACAGGAACCTGAGGAACCACAGGAACCTGAGGAACCACAAGGGAACCACAGGACCACAGGAACCTGAGGAACCAAGGGAACCAGAGGAACCCGAGGAACCAAGGAACCACGGGAACCAAGAGAACCAAGAGAACCAAGGGAACCACAGGAACCTGAGGAACCACAGGAACCTGAAGGAACCACGGGAACCAAGAGAACCAAGGGAACCATAGGAACCTGAGGAACCACAGGAACCTGAAGGAACCACAGGAACCTGAAGGAACCACAGGAACCTGAAGGAACCACAGGAACCTGAAGGAACCACAGGAACCAAGGAACCAGAGGAAACAGGGGAATGATTATAATATGAGGAATTGCTAAAGTCAGCATATTTCGTGATCCTTAAATGAAGTAACAACCATGATTAATGGTTAATGTATATGACAGTCAGAATCATTGTATTACCCCGGTATGATATACAGAGCTATGCACATTACTTCTCTTTCAGCTCTTTGATCTTCAGATCA
Organism: Axinella damicornis; assembly: GCA_963931865.1. Lineage (NCBI taxonomy): Eukaryota > Metazoa > Porifera > Demospongiae > Axinellida > Axinellidae > Axinella > Axinella damicornis. The sequence goes on along the minus strand of OZ007516.1, from coordinate 3,339,767 downwards.
TGTCTTCCTGTCTTGCCTTGCAGTAATTCATAGTAGTAAGCCTGGGAAATAAGCACACCTCCAGTTAGTTTTGCACCAGTAAAAGCACACCCCCAGTTAGTTTTGCAGCAGGGAAATACTGCAGTTTTCATGAACCTTGCCAGTGGAGTGGTAAACGCAAAACGGTTACACAATAATTCAATCAGCAAATTTTTCATGCCAAGTGCATGAAACCATTCAAGTCAATCTCTATCACTAGCTGTTAGTAGAGTGCATAACAACAGTACTATACTGATCTGACCCTGTATGCATGTACCTAACGTTCTCTGTTTACCGGCTCCAAGTTGCAAGGTTCATGAAAACTGCAGTCAGTGCACTTTCTGTAATCTCCAGACTAGACATTAAGCACAGAAAAAAAATAGAGGAGAGGGTCTGGTGACACAGGCCTGAACCTTTGGAGGTGCTGAAGCCTTGTAATTAGCCCTCGGAGTGCGTACTCCAGATGGCTTGCCTACATCTGTGAGTCTGTCTCTCTGTCTGTCTGCTTACTCGTTTTTTCTCTCAACTTTTTCCCAGTGAAATGAAGGGGGGTGACAGATGGTGGTCAGATTTGGGTTCACAAGCAGGGGGCATCGTTAAACTTTCCCAAATGAAATGATGAAGGGGGGTGACAGAGAAGTTCTTAGGTTCACAAGCAGGTATCATTCACCTTCCCCCAGCGAAAGGAAGGGGGGTGACAGATGAGCACCCAACAGTAGCCAAGGTAAGACTTGAACCCACCTTGTACTCCCCAGCAATCTTCTGAATGGCATTGGCAAGCTGCGCCCGGTAGCTCTTCCGAACAATCTCCACCTTCTGCACAACAGAACAAGGGAATGTGAAATGTTGTGTCAAAGCACATAGCTTAGAGGAGAGTGTCCTCCAAAGTTAAACTATTCATTACACCTATTTTTTGTGAAATTCCTCAATATTTTTGGGAGGGACTGCTGGATGCAACTTGCAAGACAAGCTAAGCTGCCTAGTATTCGGTTGTGTAGCTCTTTGCTGTTGCGTACTTGAGGGCGCACTTACATAGGCTAGTGCTATGACACCCCATGACATTAAGGTTTAAGTAATATTTAGATACCACTTTGCAGTGCATTATGGGTTTTAGTGCACGAGGGCAATCTAGTTAACGGTCCAGGGCGAGATAATGCACGAGCCAAAGGCGAGTGCATTATCCACTCGAGACCGTTAACTAGATTGCCCGAGTGCACTAATGCACTGCAAACTGGTATCTAAACTACTTAGTGCAACTCACTGACCTGAGACAGCCTTTGATCTTTGTAAAGTGTGCATTATCTAGATAATGCACACTAAAGTGTGCAATAAGCGATTTAATGCTCCGTCATGTGATCGATTCTGAGCCGTCTGATTCGTTGAGGGTCACGTGAGTAGCACTAATAACACTTACTCAACATTGCCTAACATTTTAGATCAGAGGTTGTGGGGTTAGAGACATTTGGATTATGCAATCAGACATTTCCATTCACTAGAAAACTAAGAGTTATGTTCCCATGGTAACCCATTCTCTGTTTAACTCTTTAGGGTCCATAGTGCATAAATGCGCAGAATTAGCATCCTTTCATACTATGGCTTCCCACTTCACGGTGATGGACGGGCTTTGACTAGCACTGCTCTTGGAGACTTATCAGTAGTCCCCCTCTGTATAACTACAGAAGTAAGGGTGCCAAGCGTCTGGGCTGGCAGAGCTCTTACGGGTAGAAACAAGTCCGCCATTGTAAGTCGATCGAACAGTAAAGCTAAAAAGCTTTATCTCGCCGTCTGTATACACTTACTTGCAATAACGCTCCTGCTTTGACTTGCTGTTGCTCTGCCCTCTCCAGCAATACAGTAAGTAGCGAGGGTCCTACGCGTATGGCAAGACAACAGTTGAGTTTTTAGCAACTGGTCGAACGGCACGATAACCAGACAGCTAGCTCAATTATCGGCTCCACCCAGTACCTCCGCCCCTTCCTGTCTTGGTCAACGGTGAGTGTAATCATTACTGCTAACAGCCAGGGGCACTCTCCCGAGTTTTGTTGGACGCTGTGCGCCCTAGGCAACGCTAAACGCTGTGTGCAGATCCAAATTTATGCTGTGGGGGGAGATTTCAATAAACTTGGACCCTAAAGAATTAAGATAAATGCCTACTGGGATCTCAGAAGCCACCAGACACAACCTCAGACTTAAGGGGGGCCGGGGCTCAGCCCCCTGCTTTTGAAAGTGTGTGTGTGTGTGTGTGTGTGGGGGGGGGGGGGGGGGGGGGGGGGGGGGGGGGGCTCAAGCCCCCCTGCCCTCGCCCCTGTAAGCTATGACTAAATAATGCCATGTTCCCAGGCTTCCCAGTCCTGTTTTAAGAGTTGCTGCATGAAACCCTACCTCCTGGTGTTGTTTCTCCAGCGTGGCAAGACTCTCATTGACACGGCAGTACCTGAGGGGAGGGAATAAAGAGCGCAATAAAGAACAGGAGTGAGCACTGAGTGATCACAGACACCTGTTGGTAATTTTCTCCTTGCTGAAGGTTAGAGATCAACCAGTATAGATCTACAGGGAGACTATGCAGGACGTAGCTGCAGATGACGAGAAAGAAGCTGCTGTTGTACATCTAGCTACTATCGTTCACTCACTGAAATCACAGTGGCACATTAAAATGGACTTCGGATACATGTCTACTAACAAGCAATATTTCTTCAAGTTGACATTGTGGGAGTTGACAACTTGAGTTGATATTACAGGAGTTGGTATTTTGGGAGTTGACATTCTGGCACCACCTCTCTTTACTTTAACGTTTCCTCACCGACAAGCACTTATAACTTGTAGGATATGCAGTACACTCACAGTTCTGTTGCTCTCTCGGTCAGTTTGCTCTCATAGTCAGCCTTGAGCACGTGCTGGGTGAAGTTGAGATCCTTGCGCAACTGGGCGACATCCTGCAATGGCGGGCAGGCGAAACCATTGGAAGCTAGGAATGAGTGCTCCTGGTGAAATGGTTAGCACTCAGAGGAGGTCGGACAAGCTCTACGCATCATGTGACATTATAGGTCTTTCTTAGAGCAAATTATTTCTAGCTCTGCTCCAAGAGTTTTATTTGGGGATTGGATCGCGAACAGCTTCTATTCATTACTACAGATTGCTTCCTTGGCCAACTCTGCAATATGATACTTTGTGCACAACCTTTTCCAACCTCCTCCGTGCAGTTATTACAGACTGACATGATGGCAAAGAAGGAAACAGATTTGCACGCCAGTAGGCCCTTTACCGTTGTAGAAGGGTCTTCACATTCACACACACACTTCATGAAATCCATGTGTGACTAATGGCAGTTCCTACGTATACTATTACTATGCAACCGGCTACAGTGAATACTTGCATGAGAAAAGCCGTGTTACATCATTATGCACTCCTGCTATAACATACATGTACATGTACAGCCATCCAGTACACGTCATTATATGCACTCCTGCTATAACATACATGTATATGTACAGCCATCCAGTACACACTCAATGATCTCACAATTTTCAATGCAAGCAAATTATAAGTTCACTGTCCTCCAGCTTTAAGTGAAGGAGGTACAGTC
>OZ007516.1:3196409-3335966 GCA_963931865.1 Axinella damicornis | reverse complement strand
TCTACTCAGTTAAATGGAAAAAAAGCCATACAGGAGTTGAATAAGGAGCTGTGTGACCAAGTGTTCATGAATATTAAGGAGTGCATCAAAGGGTTGAGGTAACTATCCGTGCTGGGGTTGGTTTGGGTCTGGGGCCGAGACTAGTATAGGAATAGCTTATAGCTCGTTCCAATTAACACAAATGGAGAAAATGTTTCTTTAATAACAAAATGACTCACAAACTTTGCATTACTGCATTACATAATTGCAGTCAGTATCTCCATTAGCCTCTCAACCACTACCCCCCTCTCTCTCTCTCTCACACACACACACACACACACACACACACACACACACACACACACACACACACACACACACACACACTGTTCCCTTCCCCACCTCTCGATCTCTGCTCTCTGTTGTTGCTCCAACCTCTGCAGCTTCTCCAGGTCTCCCTCCACCACCGTCCCTTGTTGCTGCAGCTGTTGGGCCCTCAGCTCCTCCTCCATGTTCCTCCTTCTGGCCAGTTCCTCCTGGATGCGGTGCCTGGTCACGCATCCTCCTGTAGGTCAGATTGCTCTGAGCCTTGCGTGCAGCCCTGATTGAGTGTGTGACAGTGTGTGTGTGTGCACATGTGTACATGTGTGTGTGTAGATTAAACCATCAATTATCGGCATGACCTTATTATCGGCACCCGACATACCAATTATCGGGGCTTAGTAAAAGGAGAGTAAGCGGCAAAAATATGGATTCTGTTCGCCCTACGTCATTGTGGCGCAAGCTGTTTACAAGACTAAAGCTTTGCAGAAGGTTTGTCTTTGTTTAAAAGGTTATAACTGGGTGTCATTTACTATCCTTTTAGCCATTTTATGTTGTAGGGCTGTTCATGTCTAATCAAAAGAAGGGTAGGGGGAGACCACGACCTTGGATCCTCTCCCGCGACTGGTTCAGACTTTTGAGGATGACTAGCATGACTGTGCTGGATCAGAATGGGTGGAGTGTGTGTGCAAGAGATGGCTCCACGAATGTGCCACATACTGGATGTGGAAGAAAGAGAATTGTCATGCTTTTACTGTGTAGTGTGATGAACGAATTTTATTCAAAAATTCATATATTGAAGGGGTTGCATGCTTTGGTGTGTTTTTTTTCACTGGTGATAGATAGAATGGTCATGAACCTGGGGGATTTGTGGTGGATTTCTGTGGCCCTCAGGGGATGGAGGTGGGTCGATGACATCAGCATGTGCCGATAATTGACCTAGGATTATCTATGGAGTACTAGGCAGTGCCGATAATAATAAGTACAGGGTGCCGATAATTGATTTGATTTGCTGCATTCACTAGTGCAAAATACTAACAGCTTAAAGGTGGTAGGGGTTATATGTGATTATGTGTACATTGTGCATGTGTGTGGTAATAATGCATGTGTACATATGTGTGTGCCTGCATGTGCGTGTGAATGGTTGGACGTGCATGTGTGCATATTGCATGTTCCTGTTGTGTGTGCATGTTGTGTGGTTTGCACCAACCATCATGCTACCTTGGAGATTTGAGCACATGGAAGGAATCCCTACAACTACTACTATGTATTCAACCTACTACCACAGTCACAGTCCAAATGGGATAATTATTCATTCAATTTCCTCGTGAGGAAATCCCTGCTAACACAGTCAGAGTCCAGCTGTTATTCATTCAATCTACATCATTCAAAGGAATCCCTGCTAACACAGTCACAGTCCAGCTGTGTTATTCATTCAATTTCCTGTGGAGAATCCCTGCTAACACAGTCACAGTCCCAGCTGTGTTATTCATTCAATTTCCTCGTGGAGGAATCTCCCTGCTAACACAGTCACAGTCCAGCTGTGTTATTCATTCAATCTACTCATGGAAGAATCCCTGCTAACACAGTCAGAGTCCAGCTGTGTTATTCACCTCACCAGAAGGAATCCCTGCTACAATATATGGTGTGAGTGATATCAGTGTCAAAAATCGATATCCCCGTGCGAGCGTTCGTAACTTCATGCAAGCGGTCCATAACTTTATGCAAGTGGTCCAAAAAGAAATGCAAGTGGTTTAAACTTCATGCAAGCGGTTCAAAAACTATTTGCAAAGCGGTCCAAAAGAAATGCAAGCAGTTGAAACTTCATGCAAGCGGCATAAACTTCATGCAAGTGGTCAAAACTATACGCAAGCGGTCAAAACTATACGCAAGCGGTTTGGTCAAGCAAGTGGTACGAACTTCGACTTCACGCAAGCAGTCTCAACCCATGTCTCGTTCCCAATCGGATTGAATAGTTGGAATTGGGATCAAGGCAGGTAGCTAACAACAGGAATTACATGCTGGTCTTTGTGCAGTGATTCAGCGCATTGTCTGTTCCTACCAAGTGAGCAGAGACTATTGGGATCATGTAGGATATCCGACTCCCTCGCGCAAACGAAAGGCGGCGTGGTCAGCAGTCACGTGATGCCACACCCACTCAATTCCCATGGGTCACGCCCACCTAAGAGTTGTATGTACGCACTAGCTTAGCTCCACAATAAGTCGTGGATCAAACGATCACGCATATAAGCTTACGGAAGGCAACGGTACCTCGTGGTGAAAATTCCTGGTTAGGTCTGTGCAGGTTTCAAGTATCCTAGATATTTGAAACCTGCATAGGCCTAATAAACCCTAACTGCACATGCATGTTGCAATTGGATGGGCTACAACTGTTCAGAGACAGAATTATACTGTACCTTCACCTCTATCCCTTTGGCATATTGATGGCAACCATAGATAATTTATCAGCCTTGCATGAGCCAGTTATGGCCATCACATGGTGAGATATATGCTGTAGGCGAGTATATAGATTAAAAATGAGTTGAGTTGGTGGAAGTGATGACTGTTAGACTGTTAGGGGCCTCCTATGGCATTGACATAACAAGTGTCCTTGCATCATGCAATATCCACAGTTGGTCGGGATCAATTCTATGAAGACAGTTCCTGATGCGGGCATGTGGGATCCTATGGCCTTGACGTAACAAGTGTCCTTGCATCATGCAATATCCACAGTTTGGTCGGGATCAATTCTATGAAGACAATTCCTGATGCAGGCATGTGGGATCCTATGGCCTTGACGTAACAAGTGTCCTTGCATCATGCAATATCCACAGTTGGTCGGGATCAATTCTATGAAGACAGTTCCTGATGCGGGCATGTGGGATCCTATGGCCTTGACGTAACAAGTGTCCTTGCATCATGCAATATCCACAGTTGGGGAAATCCTGTTGTACATATATATTTGCTCGGCGAGGTCATCCAATTCCCTGTCACTGATAGTAGAATACCCCGGTATATAGACATGCACAGTGAGTCCATACTCTGTCATCCTCCTGATCGGGCTCAAGCTCATGGGACGTCCCTTGCCTTTCCCAGAAGATAGTTGTGGTACATAGCCCTCCACACTAGTTAGGGAGGATGAACTTTGAAGCTCGTCAAACTTTGCCCACTGCAGTACATGACTGCTATCAGGATTCCTAGCAGTTTAGAAACCTGGTAGATAAGGATATCTAAACTACCAGGGTCTCTGCTCACTTGGTAGGAACAGACAATGCGCTGAATCACTGCACAAAAGACCAGAAATTGGCTCCGCCTTACTTGTTACCTACTGCCTCGATCCCAATTCCAACTTTTGATTTGGATTGGGAATGAGACATGAGTTCGGACCGCTTGCATGAAGTTTTGGACCGCTTGCATGAAGTTTTGGACCGCTTGCATGAAGTTTTGGACCGCTTGCATGAAGTTTTGGACCACTTGCATGAAGTTACGAACGCTTGCTCGCATTGGGTATATTGATTTTTGACACTGGTATCACACCATAACAATACGCTTTGGGTATTGCGGCATTAGGTCGTAGGTATTAGGCATATTGTGTATCGGGTATCAGGTATTACGTCTGTCGCGTATTGGGTATTGCGCGTTAGGTCATAGGTATTAGGCGCATTATGCATCGGGTGTCAGGTATTAAGTCTATCGTGTATTAGGTATTGCGCATTGGGTATTACGTCATTAGGCCATAGGCCCTATGCATTAGACACGACCTCCAGGGTCACCGCAGGAGTGATTGTAAATCAGATACTGCCCTAGTAGGCGTGTTATAACTATTTTGTGTGTGGGCTAGGGCTTCCCAGGCATGCAAGCATGAATCTACTTGTCTGCTTAGTTGAGAACAGAATCCCTGTAAATGTCCAACCGCAGTGTTACAACCAGTTTGTAACACTGACTGCAGTGTTACAACAGATTTGTAGCACTGGCGCTGCCTTTGATCTGCCCACGCAACATGACACAACCAGGGTTGTAGCTAGGATGGGGGAAGTGCACTAGCAACGAGGGGCCCGTGTAACTGGAGGCCGTGCCCTAGCAACTGGGGGCTGTGCCTCCAGTAACTGGGGCGCATGCTCTACTAATGCACACTAGCAATAGGGACCGTGCCCTAGTAACTGGCACTAGCAACTGCTAGCAACTGGGGGCCATGCACTAGCAACAAGAGGTGGTGTCCAAGCAACTGGAGGCCATGCCCTAGCAACTGGGGGGCGTGCCCCCAGTAACTGGGGCACAATACTGTACTAGCAACTGGGGGGCGTGTGTACTAGCAACTGGGGGGCGTGCCCTAGCAACTAGGGGAGGTGCCCTAGCAACTGGAGACCGTGCCCAAGCAACTATTGGAGCTAGTAATAATTAACCAATTATAAGCTATAATAATTATTATTCCCAACGTGGAAATAATTAATGTCACGTGATGTGTATCCCTTTATAAAGGCTTTTACTGTGTTTTATAAGCTTCCGAGAAGTTGAACAGAACTCTACAGAGTGAACAAGGGATAGAGAAAGGCTCTGTGCTGTAAATTCAAACTTGTGTATGTTCTTCAGAAGCATTACAGTACAGTTTATACTGCATGCTTACCGCTAATTGTTTCGGTGTTTCACGATTGAGGCGATCGACGACCATCTTGGCTTCTGGCACTCATCACGCTCCGCCCGTTGAGAGCCTCCGGACAAAACCACATAATTAGTAGGGGGAGGCCCCAACCTAACCACAGACCGGATACAAGAGCTGTGGCTATTTGGCCCTGGGCTTTGTAAAGCTCAACCATAGCCATGACGCATATCCGCGTCTACCGCGCTTCGCGTAGTGCACGTGCGTGACGCGTATACGCGTCTATCACCTATTTATAATCGGTTAAACACATATAGTGTGCCAGTCAGCAGGGACAAGGTCCATGCATGCAGATGCTCTGAAACAGTCCAGAAGCAACAAGAGAGGCTCATGGCCCCAGTCCCTGCACTTCATGCAGAAGCCTCACAAACCCTATGCCCATGCTGTGGCCGGGCGTTCTGTCATCCTAGGTCACATCCTATGCCACACACACGATTGTGCAACAAGGTCTGCAACAAGCAGCTACTTACCTCCTTCTCTGCAGACTCCATCTTCTCCTTCATGTCTCTCTCCAAGGCTGCCAGCTGGTTCTCAGCCTGCATACAGTGCATATCAAACAGGTGCAGTTGGATAATACACGGTGTGTTTGTAGCACCTCGCTACATTACATGTGAGAATTCATAATAGTCACAGTAGTATTACCTCATTGCATGTAGAAATGACATTATTGGTTACCGGAAGGTCAAAGCATAGATGCTTTGCTAGGGGGTATTTAGCCTCGTTCCCATAGTCAGGCTTCTTCTGACACATTGTTTTGAAGAGGTTGAAGGAAAGAGGTTGGACTCAACAAAATTAATGGAAGCCCACCATTTCCAATGAATTTCATTATTGTTGCATGCTTGACATGAGACTGCACCCGCTGTCCTTAGTTTGTTGGTATCTTTGTGCGTGCAATCACCTAGAGTAATACAAGCAGTACACTACAGAGGAAGCAGCTGTGATTGCTGGCAAGTCATGAAGATGGTCTGTGCACTCCTGCTGGCCATGTGTGCTGTTCTTGCAGCTACTAACATTAACATGAAGAGAGTCACCTACTGCAGGCTCACCATAAGCCATATGCATATATGACAGAGATAAGCCATAATATGACAGATGTTCGGTTAAACAGTGAATTCAGGTCAAAATTGACCAGATAGCAAGACACATTTGACTGAAGTGGTCGGTAACACCATTGATCAGAAATTGTCAGTGTCAGCCTGTTATTGTGAGCCCTGACATGAGTGCTGACTAAGAGGGAAGTACAGACTACAACATAAAGTTCATCACCCAGGGAGCATTACGGGGAGATTATGCACTCACATCCACCCCAATATCCGTATTCCCCCCACACTCTTACCATCCGGGCAGCCTTCTCCTGGTCAGCTTTGGCCTTCCTGCGGAAACTGTCCATGTCCCTCTTTAGTTGTGCCACCTTCCTCGCTCATCCTCCAGCTGACGACTCTGAACCTCTACCTGACGTGCTGGTGTGTGTGTGTGTGTGTGTGTGTGTGTGTGTGTATTAAGCAACCATGCTTATGTGTATGATGTATGTGAGGTGGTGGTGGGGGGGGGTGGGGGGGGGGGGGGGGGGGGGGGTGGGGGGGGGCAGAGACTTGAACCCCCTCCCCCCCTAGCCTCGTTCCCAGGCCGTTTTGGGAGGGAGAAATGGCCTGGCAACTGTTACTTCCGCTGCCAGAGAGTTGGAAGACCCAATCAGATTTCAGATCGCTGTCACATAACAACAGTAAACCGAATTGCGTCATGCGTTGAAACATTACAATCACGCCCATTCATCACAATAGTTGATCGCCTGATCACGCTAGTGTAGGTGCTCTGCACGACGACTTTTGTTCGTTCGTCTTCTGCTTGCCTTCCGTCATATAACCTGCGCAAACAGTTGCTTCCACAAGCAGAAAGGACCGTTCTCAGCCGGTGAAAATATCACATGGACTTCACTGCTTGAATGAGGTATGCAATTGCTGTGACATTACGTCCATATAGCTACAGTTTGAACTCGTGGAAGTTGCCAGGCTGTTTCTCCCCTCCCAAAATGGCCTGGGAACGAGGCTACCTCCCCCCATGCATTTCAGATCGTTGCCATACTTTGCCTGCAATTAGTGCAGTGTTTCATTTACAGACTTGTTTCAAGGGGGGGGGGGGGCATTATGGTAAAGTAAGGGGGAGGGGGGTGGCACCACCCATACCCCTAAATGACCCCGTAGTGGCTGTGCAACCCCCGAAATGTAGACTGAAGAAAAGACCACAGGAGAAATCCTACATACTGAGCTTTTTGTTGGTGTCCCTCCTTTGCCGCCAGTTCAGCTCTGAGTTCCGACGCCTCTCCCTCAAGTCTATCGATGGTTGACGTCAGTTCTTCTGCCTCCTCAAGGGAAATGCCAGGGGAGGTGGAGGGGGGACTTCCAGCTATGAGGAGGGAGAGGAAGGATGAGATCAGGTTCCAAGACGAAAACTGCAAGTACACGGTTAGTCATGTACCTCATCTCTCTCTCCTAGTTCTTCTTCATACTGCCTCAGTTTGGCAGTGAGCTGTTCCACACACCTATCCTGCTCCTGCAGTGCCGCCTCCTGTTCTGCTACCCTGTGGAGTGAAGGAGGAGAGAGGGGGGGAGGGGAAGAGGGAGGGGGAGGAGGGATGGGGAAGGGGAGGGGGAGGGGGAGGGGGAGGGGGAAGAGGGGGAGGGGGAGGGGGAAGAGGGGGAGGGGGAAGAGTGGGGAGGGGGAGGGGAGTGGAGGGAGGGAGGAGAGCAGACATCATACATACATGAGTATCCCCTCCTATACTGTGATGCATAATGGTTCTTGGATGATTGGATAGTGAAGCTTGCTAAGCTCCCGCTTTATGAAGTGCTATTTCATTATGGCCTTAGTACACCTTCCCATACTGTTACTGTTTTCTCCCACCGGGAGGGGGGGGGGGGGGGGGGTGCTCCTACCTCATTTCCTGGCCTATTATCCTTTGATGTGGTCATTGGAATGCATTAAGTTCTTTGAGCTGGGTCAATTTTGTACCATTTTTTCCCCCTTTCCTGTCAGTTTTGAGGACTGAATTATAATGCATTCCATACCTGGTAACGCTAAATTCTGGCAGGACATCCACAGCATACCGTATAGCGCTTAAATTTTGCGCGTCTAAATTTTCACGAATTTCGCGAATTAAAGGTCATTCACGAAATTATTTCAACGAAAATTTTGACACGTGTTGTGCGCCTACAGCTACGTGGACAGTATTCCAACGTACGCGCGCGACGGCTAGCTTGATGGCTCTGTTTGTGTACTTCAACAGGATGGACAGTAGTCGAAGTAAAGTGTAAGCTTCGGATCCACATGAAGAGTTCTCCCAAGAGGTACCGTAGAGCGCTTACGGTACCATCTGCATGACATGTGCGATATCTGCCAATACTCTGAAGCTGCCAGCTCGATCCGGCGAAACGCCCAGGCAGGTATCTGAAAACGATCTCTGAGAGTGTCGAAGTGGGGAAGAGAGTGTCGCAGAATACAACGCACCGACGAAGTGGTCTGTGGTAGCTAGTTGAGTTCAGCGCGCACGGGAGTCTTCACGCAAGTGCAGTATATCACACCACACCCATTCTGTGGGCGTGGCGTTTTACCGCGAATTCGCGAAATTTTTTCAACGAAATGTTCTCGAAGAGCAATTCGCGAAAATTTAGACCCGCGAAATATAAGCGCCATACGGTATTTCTCTTCAATAATGGAGCAGATGTGGGTGTGGCCACAAAGTGACATCACAAAATAAACAGTACGAGTTTCATTAACAATAGTGACAAACTCTCTTGTATAGATGACATGATATAAGTGGCTTGAAAGTTTCAGTACAGAAAATTATGTTAATGCACTTGAGTGATTGGGACAAGCCAGCCTGATAGCCCTCCCCTCCCTCTCTCCCTTCTCCCCCTCTCCCCAGCGAGCCCCACATTAACATGTACTTTTAACTTAACTTAAGGTATGTACGAATTACTGTATCTTTGGCAAACTTTCTTGCGTCATGAATAGATCATGCTGTGCTGTTGCCTGCAAAGCCTAGCTACTGTGACCTCTTTGATGTGTACAACAAGGACGAAGAACACTCATGGACCTACCTCTTCAGTGGCTACAGCGGTGCTGGCTACCAACAATGAAGGCGACAGTGCTTTCATCTGTTCATGCCAGCAGTCCATCCATGACTACAGCAATGGAGTTACGTATACCAGACAGCAACAACGAGAGGCCGAGAGGCTTCAGTGAATTAAGCTTTGCCAGAGGGAGTATTGTGGGAGACAGGAAGCAATAGAAACGGGAACGAACAATGCAACTGGCAGCGACTTGTGCTATACTTGAGACATTTATCTACTGCTATGAGAGTGCTCTCATCAATGTATACAACCATCTGTGCTGCTGACTGCATGGCGTGCTGGATCAGTGTGCAGGTGTATAACACCATGAGTGTGTCAATGCATTGCCAAAGAAGAGCTGATTGAATACTTACTAATGTAATGTCCTATGATATACCGTTGATGTAATGCCGTATGATATATTGTTACTGTATGATATACTGTTAATGTATTAATCATGGTTGTTACTTCATTTAAGGATCACGAAATATACTGACTTAGCAATTCCTCATATTACAATCATTCCCCTGTTTCCTCTGGTTCCTTGGTTCCTGTGGTTCCTTCAGGTTCCTGTGGTTCCTTCAGGTTCCTGTGGTTCCTCAGGTTCCTGTGGTTCCCTTGGTTCTCTTGGTTCCTGTGGTTGGTTCTCCTGGTTCCTGTGGTTCCCTTGGTTCCTCAGGTTCCTGTGGTTCCTCTGGTTCCCTTGGTTCCTCAGGTTCCTGTGGTTCCTGTGGTTCCTCAGGTTCCTCAGGTTCCCTTGGTTCCTGTGATTCCTGAGGTTCCTGTGGTTCCTCTGGTTCCCTTGGTTCCCTTGGTTCCGGGGCAACTATGAAAGCAGGGCGAACGGAATGGAACACGGAACGGAACGCGGAACGGGAGTAACAGCCCCGTTTACACTAGCGCTCTGGATCGATCCAGCTCGGAACTGGTTCGAATTATCTCGTAATGTAAACACGAACCGAACCGCACCGATCCGCTCCTGTACTGGACCACCAAACTCCATCGAACTGGTTCGATCCGGAGTGCTCCCACCTCAAGTGTAAACGGAATCGAACCCGTTGGTAGGGCGTGGACGGGGGGGCGTGACGGTTGCCAATAGTATCCGAACCAGATCACGAAGGGGTCCGGTTTCGAGACGAGGGGTTGTCATGGTGTTGTATATCGAATTCCCGAACGTATGACTAGTCTCGTGAGAATGCGGCCTGGGCATGTGACTAATCATGAACTTTGACCCCGAATCACAGTACATGGAGCGCTCGGGCAGCGTAGTGTAAACACACCTCCCAGATTGATCTGCGTCGAACCGGAGCGAATCCGCCCTTCTCGGTCTGTAGTGTAAACGGGCTGTAAGATGCGGGCCACGCGCTAGACTTAGTCTCGCGGGGCCGAATCACCCAAACCTTTTTCAGTGGAAGACAGAAGCTAAGCATACTTATTTATTCACTAAGGTCGCTTGCATAGCCTGCTTTCGTGTCTTTCCTCGAGTAGGTAGAGGTCAAAGGTCACGTGCATATTTAATTAGCTTCAATAAAAAAGTTAGAAGAGCATTTTATTTACAGCAGACATCGAACTCCAGCCTTTTGCTGAAGCATAGAAAACAAAAGAATATTCCTCTATCATCCCCGACTGACTGAAGCTCGTTTTGCTGAAGCTCATTAAATATGCACGTGACCTTTGACCTCTACCGACTCGTGAAAGACACGAAAGCAGGCTATGCAAGCGACCTTTGTGAATAGTATGCTTAGTTTCTGTCCTACACTGAAAAAGGCATTTTACAGATTTTTGGGTGAGTCCAGTCCAGTCTAGCACGCGGCCGCATCTTACTTCCGTTCCGCGTTCCGTTCCGCGTTCCATTCCGTTCCTGCTTTCCCTTGGTTCCTCAGGTTCCTGTGGTTCCCTTGGTTCCTCAGGTTCCCTTAGTTCCTGGGGTTCCCTTGGTTCCTCAGGTTCCTTGGTTCCCAGGGTTTCCTGTGGTTCCCAGGATTCCTGTGGGTTCCAGGGTTCCTGTGGTTCCCTTGGTTCCTGTGGTTCCCTTGGTTCCTGGGTTCCTGTGGTTCCTGGGTTCCCTTGGTTCCTGGGTTCCTGTGGTTCCCAGGGTTCCCAGGGTTCCTGTGGTTCCCTTGGTTCCCGTGGTTCCTGTGGTTCCCAGGGTTCCTGTGGTTCCCTTGGTTCCCAGGGTTCCTGTGGTTCCCAGGTTCCTGTGGTTCCCCAGGGTTCCTATGGTTCCCTTGGTTCCCAGTGGTTCCTGTGGTTCCCAGGGTTCCTGTGATTCCCTTGGTTCCCAGGGTTCCTGTGGTTCCTGTGGTTCCCAGGGTTCCCGTGGTTCCTGGGTTCCTGTGGTTCCATCGGTTCCTGTGGTTCCCAGGGTTCCCAGGGTTCCTGTGGTTCCCTTGGTTCCCAGGGTTCCTGTGGTTCCCAGGGTTCCCTTGGTTCCCCTGGTTCCTGGGTTCCCATGGTTCCTGTGGGAATCCCTTGGTTCCTGTGGTCCATTTCGGTTTCTTGTGGTTCCTTTCGGTGCCTTGTGATTCCTGTGGTTGCTTACACACCAGACTCCTACACTGCGATTATATTCTGAAATTTTGGTCCTGTATTGGAATCCTGGTGCAGTCCCCTGGTGCTGAACGGTTGCTACAAATATTGTCACTAGCTCCACCCATGTTATGTTACATTGTGTGACAGGATGGGTGTTTCATCCAGGATATATTAACCCTTTTAACCACCGAATTCTTCCCACCAAGACAACACATTTTCATGCATTCAGCGCACACCACTTTCGTAGGTACTCCTCTCTCACAGCATTCGCTCCTCAGCGGCCAAACTTGGTAGGGGCCCCGCACACATGGAGAGACCTCTCTGGCAATACCGTTAATGATATTCATGACCCCCCACAAGCCCAGCAATCGGAGGTCAAAGGTGGATGTCAGCTGGATTTTCGCCCAGCATTTCCCTAAACTTGGGCCAGATCTGACTGATGGCACACCTTACACCACCAATTTGCAGGTTTTCTTGAGGCCTGGGTGGGGTCTATGAATATCATTAGAATCAAAAATTCTCGGGTCAATGAATCTCATTAAAATCAAAAAACGCCCACGACAGGCGAAGGGGGGGCCCTCGCCCCCCCTTTCGAAACCCCCCTGCCTTTCGTTTAGTGGGGAGGGCGCCGCCGAAATCTGACCAAATTTTTCAGTTCGTGCCTGAAAGTCGTCCCTAGGCCCTCTGAAGCCTTTTTGGTCTCTTTTTGGACTGGCGAGAAGCCCTACAAGTGCATAGGGTCTGAATGACGCCTATAGACGTCAATGGGGGCTTAAAGGGTTAAGTATAAGCTGCATAAGTGTTTGTAGTTTGTTCTTCATCCATGTATTTTCACCTAGTTATTAGTTATTAGTCCGATCTCCATCGGTTTGGAATCCAACAACCAAGGGAACGTTACACATCCTAAACAAATGCAACAAAATACAGCCAGTTCCATTACTTTAATTGCTGTTGTAATACTTCCATGTGTGAGGTAGCACTGCTATAGCAGCATTTTATCCAGGGTTTCAGCCAATGGTGGTGGTTGGTGGTGGTGGTGGTGGGGGGGTGGGGGGGGGGGGGGGGGGGGGGGGGGGGGGGGGGGGGGGACCGTCCTCTCTTCCCACACCGATGGAGATCGGACTGATAATTAATAAGTAGGTGAGAATACATGGATGAAGAACAACTACAAACAGTTACATAGCTTATGGGGGGAGGATTGGGCCTCCGTCCCTGCTGCCAGCCAAGGGAGTTCCCACAGGAACCCCTGGAAACCACAGGAACCAAGGGGAACCACAGGAACTCAGGAACCAAGGGAACCACAGGAACCACAGGCACCAAGTGAACCACAGGAACAACAGGAACCAGGAACCACAGGAACCCAAGGAACCAGGGAAAACCTGCCAGAACCTGAGGAACCAAGGGAACCCAAGGAACCACAGGAACCAAGGGAACCAGAGGAACCCGAGGAACCTAAGGCACCTAAGGAACCTGAGGAACCACAGGAACCTGAGGAACCGAGGAACCAAGGGAACCACAGGGACCTGAGGAACCAAGGGAACCTGAGGAACCAAGGGAACCACAGGAACCAAGGGAACCACAGGAACCACAGGAACCAAGGGAACCACAGGAACCAAGGAACCACAGGAACCAAGGAACCACAGGAACCACAGGAACCAAGAGAACCAAGGGAACCACAGGAACCTGAGGAACCAAGGGAACCAGGGAACCAGAGGAACCTGAGGAACTTAAGGGAACCTAAGGAACCACAGGAACCTGAGGAACCAAGGGAATTTGAGGAACCAAGGGAACCACAGGAACCTAAGGAACCACAGGAACCTGAGGAACCACAGGAACCTGAGGAACCCAAGGGAACCTGAGGAACCACAGGAACCAAGGGAACCACAGGAACCCACAGGAACCTGAGGAACCAAGGGAACCAGAGGAACCCGAGGAACCAAGGAACCTGAGGAACCACGGGAACCAAGAGAACCAAGAGAACTCAAGGGAACCACAGGAACCTGAGGAACCACAGGAACCTGAAGGAACCAAGGGAACCACAGGAACCTGAGGAACCACAGGAACCTGAAGGAACCAGAGGAAACAGGGGAATGATTATAATATGAGGAATTGCTAAGTCAGCATATTTCGTGATCCTTAAATGAAGTAACAACCATGATTAATGGTTAATGTATATGACCAGTCAGAATCATTGTATTACCCCGGTATGATATACAAAGCTATGCACATTACTTCTCTTTCAGCTCTTTGATCTTCAGATCATGTCTTCCTGTCTTGCCTTGCAGCAATTCATAGTAGTAAGCCTGGGAAATAAGCACACCTCCAGTTAGTTTTGCACTGGTAAAAGCACACCCCCAGTTAGTTTTGCAGCAGGGAAATACTGCAGTTTTCATGAACCTTGCCAGCGGAGTGGTAAACGCAAAACGGTTACACAATAATTCAATCAGCAAATTTTTCATGCCAAGTGCATGAAACCATTCAAGTCAATCTCTATCACCCAACTCAGTAGCTGTTAGTAGAGTGCATAACAACAGTACTATACTGATCTGACCCTGTGTGCATGTACCTAACGTTCTCTGTTTACCGGCTCCAAGTTGCAAGGTTCATGAAAACTGCAGTCAGTGCACTTTCTGTAATCTCCAGACTAGACATTAAGCACAGAAAAAAAATAGAGGAGAGGGTCTGGTGACACAGGCCTGAACCTTTGGAGGTGCTGAAGCCTTGTAATTAGCCCTCAGAGTGCATACTCCAGATGGCTTGCCTACATCTGTGAGTCTGTCTCTCTGTCTGTCTGCTTACTCGTTTTTTCTCTCGACTTTCTCCCAGTGAAATGAAGGGGGGTGACAGATGGTGGTCAGATTTGGGTTCACAAGCAGGGGGCATCGTTAAACTTTCCCAAATGAAATGATGAAGGGGGGTGACAGAGAAGTTCTTAGGTTCACAAACAGGTATCATTCACCTTCCCCCAGCGAAAGGAAGGGGGGTGACAGATGAGCACCCAACAGTAGCCAAGGTAAGACAAGAACCCACCTTGTACTCCCCAGCAATCTTCTGAATGGCATTGGCAAGCTGCGCCCGGTAGCTCTTCCGAACAATCTCCACCTTCTGCACAACAGAACAAGGGAATGTGAAATGTTGTGTCCAAGCACATAGCTTAGAGGAGAGAAAGTTAAACTATTCATTACACCTACTTTTTGTGCAATTCCTCAATATTTTTGGGAGGGACTGCTGGATGCAACTTGCAAGACAAGCTAAGCTGCCTAGTATTTGGTTGTGTAGCTCTTTGCTGTTGCGTACTTGAGGGAGCACTTACATAGGCTAGTGCTATGACACCCCATGACATTAAGGTTTAAGTAATATTTAGATACCACTTTGCAGTGCATTATGGGTTTTAGTGCACGAGGGCAATCTAGTTAACGGTCGAGGGCGAGATAATGCACGAGCCAAAGGCGAGTGCATTATCCACCCCCGAGACCGTTAACTAGATTGCCCCAGTGCACTAATGCACTGCAAACTGGTATCTAAACTACTTAGTGCAACTCACTGACCTGAGACAGCCTTTGATCTTTGAAAATTGTGCATTATCTAGATAATGCACACTAAAGTGTGCAATAAGCGATTTAGTGCTCCGTCATGTGATCGATTCTGAGCCGTCTGATTCGTGAGGGTCACGTGAGTAGCACTAATAACACTTACTCAACATTACCTAACATTTTGGATCAGAGGTTGTGGGGTTAGAGACATTTGGATTATGCAATCAGACATTTCCATTCACTAGAAAACTTTTAAGTTATGTTCCCATGGTAACCCATTCTCTGTTTAACTCTTTAGGGTCCATAGCGCATAAATGCGCAGAATTAGCATCCTTTCATACTATGGCTTCCCACTTCGCGGTGATGGACGGGCTTTGACTAGCACTGCTCTTGGAGACTTGTCAGTAGTCCCCCTCTGTATAACTACAGAAGGGCGCCAAGCGTCTGGGCTGGCAGAGGGTAGAAACAAGTCCGCCATTGTAAGTTGATCGAATGGTAAAGCTAAAAGCTTTATCTCGCCGTCTGTATACACTTACTTGCAATAACGCTCCTGCTTTGACTTGCTGTTGCTCTGCCCTCTCCAGCAATACAGTAAGTAGCGATGGTCCTACGCATATGGCAAGACAACAGTCGAGTTTTTAGCAACTGGTCGAACGGCGCGATAACCAGACAGCTAGCTCACTTATCGGCTCCACCCAGTACCTCCGCCCCTTCAGGCCTTGGTCAACAGTGAGTGTAATCATTACTGCTAACAGCCAGGGGCACTCTCCCGAGTTTTGTTGGACGCTGCGCGCCCTAGGCAACGCTAAACGCTGTGTGCAGATGCCAATTTATGCTGTGGGGGGAGATTTCAATAAACTTGGACCCTAAAGAATTAAGATAAATGCCTACTGGGATCTCAGAAGCCACCAGACACAACCTCAGACTTAAGGGGGGCGGGCTGGGGGCTCAGCCCCTTGCTTTTGAAAGTGGGGGGGGGGGGGGGGGGGGGGGGGGGGGGGGGGGGGGGGGGGGGGGGAGGGCCTATATCTCCCCCCTGTAAGCTATGACTAAATAATGCCATGTTCCCAGGCTTCCCAGTCCTGTTTTAGAGTTGCTGCATGAAACCCTACCTCCTGGTGTTGTTTCTCCAGCGTGGCAAGACTCTCATTGACACGGCAGTACCTGAGGGGAGGGAATAAAGAGCGCAATAAAGAACAGGAGCGAGCACTGAGTGATCACAGACACCTGTTGGTAATTTTCGCCTTGCTGAAGGTTAGAGATCAACCAGTATAGATCTACAGGGAGACTATGCAGGACGTAGCTGCAGATGACGAGAAAGAAGCTGCTGTTGTACATCTAGCTACTATCGTTCACTCACTGAAATCACAGTGGCACATTAAAATGGACTTTGGATACATGTTTACTTACAAGCAATATTTCTTCAGGTTGACATTGTGGGAGTTGACAACTTGAGTTGATATTACAGGAGTTGGTATTTTGGGAGTTGACATTCTGGCACCACTTCTCTCTACTTTAACGTTTCCTCACCGACAAGCACTTATAACTTGTAGGATATGCAATACACTCACAGTTCTGTTGCTCTCTCGGTCAGTTTGCTCTCGTAGTCAGCCTTGAGCACGTGCTGGGTGAAGTTGAGATCCTTGCGCAACTGGGCTACATCCTGCAATGGTGGGCAGGCGAAACCATTGGAAGCTAGGAATGAGTGCTCCTGGTGAAATGGTTAGCACTCAGAGGAGGTCGGACAAGCTCTACGCATCATGTGACATTATAGGTCTTTCTTAGAGCAAATTATTTCTAGCTCTGCTCCAAGAGTTTTATTTGGGGATTGGATCGCGAACAGCTTCTATTCATTACTACAGATTGCTTCCTTGGCCAACTCTGCAATATGATACTTTGTGCACAACCTTTTCCAACCTCCTCTGTGCAGTTATTACAGACTGACATGATGGCAAAGAAGGAAACAGATTTGCACGCCAGTAGGCCCTTTACCGTTGTAGAAGGGTCTTCACATTCACACACACTTCATGAAATCCATGTGTGACTAATGGCAGTTCCTACGTATACTATTACTATGCAACTGGCTACAGTGAATACTTGCATTGAGAAAAGCCGTGTTACGTCATTATGCACTCCTGCTATTTACATGTACAGCCATCCAGTACACGTCATTATGCACTCCTGCTATAACATGTACAGCCATCCAGTACACGTCATTATGCACTCCTGCTATAACACACATGTACATGTACAGCCATCCAGTACACGTCATTATGCACTCCTGCTATAACATGTACAGCCATCCAGTACACGTCATTATGCACTCCTGCTATAACATGTACAGCCATCCAGTACACGTCATTATGCACTCCTGCTATAACATACATGTACATGTACAGCCATCCAGTACACGTCATTATGCACTCCTGCTATAACATGTACAGCCATCCAGTACACGTCATTATGCACTCCTGCTATAACATGTACAGCCATCCAGTACACGTCATTATGCACTCCTGCTATAACATGTACAGCCATCCAGTACACGTCATTATGCACTCCTGCTATAACATGTACAGCCATCCAGTACACGTCATTATGCACTCCTGCTATAACATGTACAGCCATCCAGTACACGTCATTATGCACTCCTGCTATAACATACATGTACATGTACAGCCATCCAGTACACGTCATTATGCACTCCTGCTATAACATACATGTACATGTACAGCCATCCAGTACACGTCATTATCCAGTATACACAAACACAGTCAATGATCTCACAATTTTCAATGCAAGCAAATTATAAGTTCACTGTCCTCCAGCTTTAAGTGAAGGAGGTGCAGTCCAGAAGGACACATGTTTTGGTCTTGTCAGTATACACAGAGTTCACTTGGACAAGTTCATGTTGGCTTCAATAGGAGGGACCACTATTTAGGAGTCACAAGACTTCCAATCAATGATGACAAGCCTACTGAGCATCACAGAAGTATCTCTAATCCTGAAGACTCTCTAGCCAAACCCGACCCCAATCGCAGGGTGGGCTTTCACCGGATCAGGCACGTGACCCCAAATTCTTATACATGTAACTACCATTCTATATGCCATCCCTATCCCTAGTCTATGCCATCCCATCTATACCATCCCTGGTGTCATAGCATCTTACACAGGTATAAAATGTCCCCCCCTCAGACATTTTACCCTAGTGTAAAGTGTGTCCCCCCCCCCCCCCCCCCCCCCCCAAGGCAGTGTGAGGTACAACTACAATACTTAGAAGTAGCAAAGACTGCTGCAAATGGGTCCCTTAGCTTTCAATGCAATCATTTATTTTCACGCCCTTCAGGATAATGGTGTTGATGATGGTGTCGTATTCCGCTTCTGTAAGGATGCTCTGTTTCAATGCCTTCAGGTTGGCCGTGCAAGACTATGTTAGTATTGTGCTATGACCCCCAGACCATGGATGGGGAGGACCATGGACTGGGCACGAGAATCCATGGTCTGGGTACGAGACTAATTTGCTGATACACTATGGAAGTACGAGTCAGCACGTCAGCACTTAGTACTTGTATTCACTCACCATTCAAGCTTGTATCGGAAGTAGTGTGCATCGATCTGCCATTAGATTGCGAAGTGGGGCAACATTATGCACTGGAGGGGGACACTTCACACTAGGGGTAAAATGTCCAAGAGGACATTCTACACAGGGGACAGCAAAACTACGACAATTACGTAATTATGGCATGCGAGAAGCCCAATTTGATTTAGGATGTGCAAATCTAACGAGTGATGAGTCTGTCTTCCAAGCCAGACTCCCTCAACAAAATCCGTCAAAAATGTTATGGAGCTGATTCCCCCCACCTGAATGAGTGTCTCGATGACGAGTGTGATTCTCTTCACCTCCAGGATATCTGACTCCTCGGTTTGGGCGCTCCTATCACTGACAAAAAAACCTACTCTCTTCTGCGAGGCTAGAGAGGGCCTGGGGATGGTGTGTGTGTGTGTGTGTGTGTGGGGGGGGGGGGGGGGAGGATATGGATGTGCATGTGTGTGTGCATGTGTGGGTTAATTGTTATCCTTTGCATTCCACTCCTCTGTCCTACATTAGCTCAACATGGAAGAGTGTATTACTGGTGCACATGCATATCCCCCTTTGCCAGTGTTAAGCAATCAGTTTTGTCCGTCAGTCGTCTGTCAGTCGTCTGTCTGTCTGTCAGGCGAAAAAAATATTTTGCCACATAGACCCTCATAAACCATCGAAAGGGAGTCAAACAATAGCAAAATAATAGCAAAAAACTTCTCTATGTGTACCTGACTGAAATCAAGGCGCTTCGTTTCGCTGTATTTCGGCTATTTCCTACTTTCAAAACTATTCATAACATTGGCTCCACCTCTTCATGACCTCAGAGTCCCATCAAGAACAGGACACGCAGTGCATTTGGAAACTACATGCCTCGAGATGACAGCTGGGAAACAGTATTTTCTCACGATTTATGTACTTGCACAGACGTTGGTCGTGACTATTGTTTAGGCCGTTTTTTTCCAGCTATTTCCTATTATTCGTAACATTTGGCCCCACCTCTTCAGCTTCACAATATACACGTTGTTGTATATACGGTAAGCGGTCACTCCCACACCTTGGATATGGCCATACACAAACACAGTATACGCGATAGCACCCGTTGGATGCAATCGGCAGAGATGTCACGTCGATTGTAGCTGCACTGTATCCTGTAGACGTTCTGCGCGGGGTATGTGTTCTATGAACACCTCTAGTTGCCGAATGCTTTGGCGTGAGGCACATAATCGTGCGCACGCAGGCAGTCGTAGTGTCAGGTCGCGCTTGTATGTATGTATGTATGTATGTCCGTTACGTTTTACGATCAAGTTTTTCGTATAGTTTGCATACTTCCTAGCATGTGGTGCTCTGCGTCTGCGGTCACTGTACGATGAAGGACAGAAGACAACGACTGGCTAGGGAACGAGCCCAGAGGTATATAAGACGATTAGCTGTTCAGCAGTGAGATGACAGATGACAGGACAACAGACAGAAGACGGCTTGAGTGCCAGCAGCAGTGTGACACGCTTGACTTGTTGACCCGTGAGGAGGCCATGATAGGCAATGGGCATCCAAGCGTCATTCTAGGGAATCTCTTCACCAATGTGAGCTTTTTGTGTACCTCAGTAGATATGCACAGGAGACCCCAAAGCAGACAATATATTTTCTCGACTTCGCTTCACCATATGCATCACGAACTCGGCATTTCTGTTTCCGCGTGAGGCACATTATGCGTGTGCATATGCCTAGTCTACTTTTGAGTGGATAGGTGTACCATGAACTACATGTTGACAGTATACTGCAAACACATTACACTCAGTTTTGAACAGTGTGTGACTGTGTGTGTGTGTGTGTGTGTGTGCGTGTGGAGGGTGTGTATGCTGTGTGTGTGAGGGTGTGGAGGGTGTGTATGCTGTGTGTGAGGGTGTGGAGGGTGTGTATGCTGTGTGTGTGTGGAGGGTGTGTATGCTGTGTGAGGGTGTGGAAGGTGTGTATGCTGTGTGTGTGGAGGGTGTGTATGCTGTGTGTGTGAGGGTGTGTATGCTGTGTGTGAGGGTGTGTATGCTGTGTGTGTGAGGGTGTGTATGCTGTGTGAGTGTGGAGGGTGTGTATGCTGTGTGTGAGGGTGTGGAGGGTGTGTATGCTGTGTGAGGGTGTGTATGCTGTGTGAGGGTGTGTATGCTGTGTGAGGGTGTGTATGCTGTGTGAGGGTGTGTATGCTGTCAAGAGCGCATGATGACATCATTGTTTTTGATGTCATCATGCGCTCTTGATGCTGTGTGTGTGTGTGTGTGTGGAGGGTGTGGAGGGGAAGGAGAGGGAAGCTTGCAACTATACAGCTGAGTAGTCTCGCAGGCCAGCCCACTTCCGCACGCGCACTGGGCTGGCCCGCGACACTAACAGCTGAGTGACCAAAAGGCAAATTATACAAGTTACTTTTGTGTGGTCGAAAGTAGACCACTATCTTTGCTGCGGGGTGACTTACTGCAACACCAACAAGTCTGCAGCTGTGTGCTCGACGCCTAGGTCGATTTCAGGTACAAGTGGTCTGGGCAAGTTGGGAAGTTTCTCGAAAGGCAGCAGACTGACCCTTGCCTGAAGAGCCATACTCTCTTTCTCCATCGCCAAACACGTGCTCCGTTGCTATTGCTCTGTGTTTTGTGTGCGTTGTCAACAGCTCCTCCCACAGTACAGTACCAGTATAGTACCGGTACTAGGTGCGATATGTATGGCCCAATCGCAAGCATGCGTGCTCGTTTCCACGACTACGACCACGTGCATAAACAGATAAACACGAATTTCGAAAGGGAACTCGATCGCCGCTGGCAGACCACCCAGCGATCGCTCGTTTGTTGCATTTTGCAAGAAACGTAACTGACTTTGCAGCATAAAGAGATAAAGCAAACGAGAGGGAGCAAGAAGGAGCATGCAGCCCTTCTGAAATCTGTAAAATCTGCAGA
This sequence comes from Axinella damicornis, assembly GCA_963931865.1. Lineage (NCBI taxonomy): Eukaryota > Metazoa > Porifera > Demospongiae > Axinellida > Axinellidae > Axinella > Axinella damicornis. Next base: position 3,314,316 of record OZ007516.1, on the reverse strand, counting down.
GAAGAATTATTGAAGTGAAGCCGCTAATCATGGCGGGACTGTTCTTCGGACAGAGGAGACACACTGCTGTTTTGTTGCTGTTCACTGCCCTGATGGCTGCGTTTTCACCTGTGACAGACGCAATAACAGATGGTGAGTTAGTTTTAACCTCTAAGATTGATGCGATCTCTCGATCGCGCATCCAGCCCCTCCCCCCTTTCCTTGCGCATAGCGCGCACGCTATTGAAGGGCAGCTGGGTACACGCTAATTCGTACTCTCTCGTCTCTCCCTCAGTGGTGGTAGGGTTTACTGCTCCAGTGTTCCCCGTCGAAGAGGGGAGTGGGACGGCCATCGTGTGTTTTGCTACAGACACTGCACTCATGGAAGAGGTCACTGTGGAGGTGACCGCTTTTGAGATCGCAACTGGAAATTTTCATGCATCTGGTGTGTGTGTGTGTGTGTGTGTTTATGTATGCGTACCAGTAGTCTCGTGCCCAGAAAGAAGGAGAAAGGGCTGGTGAATACACTACAACATTACACTATGGGCTAGTACCAAGTGCACAATTGTGTATTGTAAGTAATTTAAATGTCTTCCTCACACAGCAAATGCAGACTTCGTTCCCAGTGCCCAAAATGCCACACTCCCTGTCAGCGAAAACTCATCCACTGTGTGTGTGAGTTTTGACATCCTTGATGACCGCCTGGCCCTGGAGGGTGAGGAGCAGTTTGGTGTCCAGTTAAACCTCCTAACTGTGTCATCTGATGTCCGCCTGGAAGTTGGGATGCAGGAGGCCACAATTGTGATCTCCGATGACGACAGTGAGTTGCAATGGTGAATGTTTTTAGTTTCCATGTTTGGTATGTAGATGATTAGTTCTTCTCAGTACGTCATCTCAAGCTGTCAGATCATAAAAGACCATTTATCCTCATGTACAACAATCTCTGCTTTCCTTCCCTCTCCACCTCCTCCCTTCCACTCTCCATCCCCTCCACACCACACACACACACAGGCTCGTTCCCAGGCCCAGCTTTTTTCACTTTTTTGTACAAAAGCTGAGCGTGGAGGCCTGGGAACGAGGCTAACACACACACACTTACAAACACATGCATGCACATGTACACAAATACCACACATCACATACCACACACATGCACACATACACACACACACACACACACATACACTCGCACACAAACACACATATTACATTCCACACACCAGTTGTTTCGGTCGACTTCACCTCCATGTTCTTCCCAGTTGCGGAGGAAGATAGGGAAGTAACAGTGTGCGTCAAAACAGACATGGCCACAGCTACAACCCTCACTGTTTCAGTTGTTACCATGGAAACATCACCTCCAGAAGCCACAGGTGCAGGAAACTGAAATTAATTAGTTGTGCATGCAGTTTATCCCCTCGTTGAAAATGAGAATCAAATTTGGTTACCTCGGTTACTGATAGGCTATCCTGCAGCTGCGTATTTTTTGCATGTGCACATAACTGTGTTCCCTCATGTTCTTTCCTCCCTCAGCGTTTGAGGACTTCACTCCAGCCTCCCGCCTCCTTACCCTTCCTCCCACTGCCGATAGCAATGGCTCTGTCGCATGCACCACATTCAACATCTTGGAGGACAAGATTGCCTTTGAAGGAGAGGAGAGAGTTAGTGTGGTGATTGTCCTGCCTTCTGGCAATAGCACTCAACTCGGAGATAACTCGACCGCCTGGGTGGTCATTAATGACAATGATGGTGAGGCTGGGTTTCTGGACCTAATCTAGTCTCATTCCCAGGCTATGTGGGAGGAGGCAGATGTGACCTGGGTACAAGACTGTACCTAGCTGTGTGTGACAGAGGTTTATTACCCCGTGCACATGCGCAGCAGGGGGTAGAGTGATCAGTTTGTCTGTCAGTCTGTCCGTCCAAGCGGTTTCAGTGGCGGTTTGAGCAGTGAAGGCCTTGTTGAAGGCTTATTTCAGGATAGAAGTATCAGAATTCAGAAAATACTAGCGTCTACATAACTCACAGACCAAAGATCTACTTGAGAGGCTGAGAAAAGCTGCGTGAAATTCGTGCTTCTAATTATTTTATACAACTTGACCACACCCTATTTCTAACATTACTGCCACAACTTACGGTATCTCATTCTGCATGCTGACATCGCTGTAAATCGTGGCCTAGCTAGCTCATCGTGCATGCTGTATGAATAATCGGTGGTAGGCCTATAGCTGTCAAGTCAAAGTTGCGCACGGGGTACGTGCTCTGCTGAGCACCTGTAGTTGTTTGACTGATGGCTTTTCTGGACTTCATCACATTGTACATGTATACCCTTACGTGATTGCATCCCCCCCACACACACACACATGCACGCACACACACACACACACGCACACACACACACACACACACACACACACACTTCCACAGCTGTAACCCTCACCTACACTATACCGCCCCGCCCCATGGCCCGACGCCCCCTCCCAGAGGAGAGGGTGGTATACACGTGTGAGGTGGAGGGAGCAACACTGACGTGGTCTAACCCACTCTTCCAGGACCTGACATTTGTGAATGCTAACCATGAAGTGGGAGATAACTTGACGGATGATTCTGCAGGTAATTGGTCATGTGATTTTGGCCAATGTTCTGATTGGTCCATTAATGGTGGTTGGAACTATGCATGTATAGTGAGAACCAATGTCTACCACGAAGGAATTCTATCTCCACTGTATCTTTGATTGTCAGGGGTTGTTGCCGTGCTGGCGCTCAAGGCTGGTAATCACCTCAGCTCAACATTGACCATCTCTGGAGTGGGTGTGGCATTCAACAACACCGCTATCGTGTGCGCGGATGTGATGGGAGCCAGCAACAGTGAGAACATCTACTTGGCTGGTGAGTGAATGTGATATAATATATGCGCTGGGAAGTATGATCGATGTAGGTGTTGAATGTGTTTTCATATTCCTCCAATTCTCCTCCTCCCTCCTCCTTCTGCCCCACAGGCATCCCTTCCCCTCCCGTAGAGCCAGCACAGTTCAACAGTACCTGTACCTGTGCCAACGTCACATGGGGACTCCCGGAATTTGATGGAACTGCTGATATCCTTCAGTTTATCATCACCTTCACCCTCCCCAATTCCACCAATTCCACTCCTGTCACTGTGATTGAGACAGCATTAGGCAATGAAACTACGATCGATATTTGCGGACTTGTACCGAATGTGATGTACGATGCGATGATTGTGTCCATTAATGCCGTGGGAAACAGCAATGCTGTGCCGTTCATGATGCTCATTGAGGCTATCGGTGAGTGTCTGCGTTTGTGTATTTTGTGATGTAGTGATGTTTGCCAAACAGTTATTGTAGCACAGTTGATGAGACCATGCACTCTCCTCCCCTCCTCATTTCCCTCTTCCTCTCCCTCCTCCTCCTGCCCATGCCTCCCCACCTCCTCTTCATCTCCTCTTCCTCCTCCCCACTTCATCCTCCACCTCCCCCTCTCCTCCCCCCTCTTCATCTCCCCCACTTCCTCCACCTTCTCCCTCTCCTCCTCCCCCTCCCATCTCCCTCTTCCTCTCCCTCCTCCTCCCTCTCTCCTCCCCCTCCTCATCTCCCTCTTCCTCCTCCTCCTTCCCACCTCCTCCCCCCTCCTACTCCCTCTCCTCCCCCTCTTTATCCTCCTTATATCTCCTCCTGTCCTCCATCTAGAACCCCTCCCGGCAATCAACCTTGATGTCCAGCGCAACTGCCTCAATCCTTCTCTCTGTTTTAGTGGGCTTGTACAGATCACATGGCAGGTATGCTTACACATGTACAGTAGGTGGATTGCATAGAATCTTATGTCAACCACCATACACCATCACCCATTCCTTCCTCCCTCCTACCTCCCTCTTCCCAGTCTCCACCTGACAACTCTGCCCTGCTCTGCCCAGTCGAATTGGTTTGGGTGAACTACACTATCGTCGAGCTAGAGGTCCTCATGAATGTGTCGCAGGTCTCCCTCCACCCCTCACAGTCATCCTTCACCATCTCCCCCATCACACCAGGCACAAGCTACACCGTCAATGTGTCTTTTGTGAATGAAGTTGGGGAGAGTCTAAACAACCCCACTGGTGAGGATACAGCCTGCAGCTGTTATTGTTTTCGGGTTGTTCAGCTACTGCTGTTTTTTTTTTGTGCAGCTGTTCAGATTTGCTGCAGCTGTTTTTTTTACCTGTTATTGGCAGCTGTTTATTGCAGTTTTTTTTTTGCAGGTGTTCATCTATATTGCAGCTGCTCATGCATTCTGCCCCTTTCCCCTTCTAGAACGGGAGGACGTCCTTCTCTTTCAGAGTTTCCTACTGCAGAAGCGTGCTAGTCCTGGTTACATTACAGAGGGATCACAGAGTGTGTACTCTGTCAAACTGAATGGACCCCCACCCACTAATGTTGCTATTGAGCTGAATGCTTCTGATCAACTCACCAGGTATGGTTTGAATTCGAATGTTGATGATGTTATTATATGCTATTAATGAACATACATTGTAATTACTTCTGTGGGGTGACTGATGATTGTGCAATTAACTTGGTATTGGGAATACACTTGGAAGAGAGCATTGCACTAGGTATGTGAATGAGATATGAAGCTGGGAATTGTGCCATTGTGGTCAGCATAAAAAGAGCTTTCAAATGATGTCCTTAAAATAATTTTTAATGTCAGTTACATTTTTGTCAAAAATCGCAGTAGACCAAAGGCTATAATCCATGGTTTTTCATGATTTTGGGTTAAAATTAAACTGACAGCAAAACAGACGTCATCGGAAAGCTCCTTTCATGCTGATCACAATGGTGTAAATCCCAGCTTCATACCTCATTCGTAGCCAAAGATACCTAGTGTATTAGTCTGCTACAACGGCATGCATAACCTCATTCCCAACCTTAATTCCACACCACCAGTTTTTGATCACTTACGGTATTTGTGCATACTGTAAACGATGAAAAAACTGGAGGTGTATGAAGGCCTGGGAACGAGGCTATGCAAGCAGGACGCCCTCAACAGCAAGTGGCAGCTAGTGTACATGTAGCAAAGAAGATAAGACCTGGTGTGCTGTCATTCACCAGGAGTGCTGTTTCTGCCAATTATGGTTCATTGTTCCATTTTTGGCAGAAGTGGCACATCACTCACCCTACAGAACAGGAGTGCTGTTTCTGCCAATTTTGGACATGTGCCATAAGTTTTGGCATGTGAACATACCTGCTCATATCCTTTCCCCCTCCTCTCCCTCTTTCCTTCCTTTTCTCTCCTCTTCTCTCCCCTCCAATTCTCCCTCCTCACCCATCTCTCCTCACCTCTCATCCCCCTCTCCTCCTCCCATCTATCTTCCCCCTCTCCTCCTCTCTCTCCTCCCAGGATCCTCACCTCCCCACTGATATTCAACTCAAGCAACTGGCATATGGAACAGGACTTATATGTCATGGCAGTCGATGATGATGTCATCCTAGAATCTCCCTATGGCTCTATCATCGCCATGACAACAGACAGCAGTAGGGAGGCGTACCTGAAGGCTGCTAACCTCACACTACTGGTGACCGATGCAGATGAAGGTGAGGAGTGTGAGGGTGAAATTGTGAAGGATGTGGAGGGTGTCGGGTGTGACCATGTGAGGATGTGGAGGGTGTGGGTTTGCATCAAAGTGTACGTAGCTTTGGAGGTGTATAGTAGATTGGTTGAGAAAATCCTCTTTCCCCCCTCTGCAGTGAGCGTGTTGATTGTTCCAAAGGAGATGTACCCCTACCCTCCTGACATTCCTGAGGGGAGGTGGGCCGTCTATGAAGTCACACTCCCCAACCGCCCACGCTTCCCTGTCACCGTCACCTATCACACCATCACTGACACCATTGCACTGTCACACCCCCTGATGACCTTTGAACCTGATGGGTGGAACATTCCACAAGATTTGACAGTGTATGCCCTGGAAGATTCCCTCAACATGCGCTCACCATATGCAGCTGCATTCAACTTGAGTCTTAGCAGCACTGACAAGAACTTCAATGGACCCCTACCGGATTTTAATGTCACCGTGGAAGACAATGATGAAGGTACGTGTATTGTTGTACAGCGAGGTGGAGGCAGTTCATCGAGAAGTTGTGGTGTTGCGGATAGTGGTACTTATCTAGTTACGTACATATGTACGTAGAGCTTGTGTGAGTTTGAGAGTGTGGAGCTGAGATTTAAAGATGTCGGTTACACTCACTGTTCAACTCCACAAGTAGCTGCTCTACATTTGTACCTATGCAAGCCCTGAGGCTCTGCTTGCTCATACCGTAGCCTCTGGCTGTGCAGGACTGTTGTGGAGTTGCATGCAGTGTAAAGAGATATAAACACTAATCGCAAGGTTGCTGGTTCATACCATTTCTCTCCTAGCTAGGAGTCTTTGTGTATACATTGTACTGCTACCTTGGAAATTGAAAGGCTGATTAGAAGTCATAGTAATGTCATACTTAAACTGCCCTCTAGATGGAGCTGTTCTGTCAGGCACTCTGGTGTGGAAGTCGGCACCTGCTGTCAGCCGCACGGCAGCACAATTCACCTTCACCCTCACGCTGTCACTGGAGCACACCCCCACCAATGCCACAGCGGGGGATGAGGTGCGGTGGCCAGGGAGTCTGAAGTTTGGAGACGGGAATGAGGTAGAGGGAGGTGCCATGAAGGTGAGTACAAGTGATTTGCAGTTATGTTTGCAGTGCAGGGGTGAAGTGAAGTCTCTAATTATGTGTTTTTTCAATTTTCCATTACTTTACATGACAACACATGCAGATCCTCTTCATCAGTCCTTCAGAAGGCTATCTGGTTGCAACAGCCTCCCTCCTCCACCGCTATCCCACTGCCAATCGCTATGGCAACCCCTGGTGGGCAAAGTTTGAGTACTGTTGCCGGAGAAAGAACCTTGTCAACAACAGAGGAACAACGTGAGCGGATGGTAGCTTTCAGTTGACATGGGATGGCGTTCTTTACTGTATGGAAATTTCATTGATCCTCTCCCCCTCACCCCACCCCACACACACACACACACCTGCACACTCACAGGCTTGCTCTGAGTGTGACTGTTGATCTGACGTATGACTCCTCTCCCACCCTCCCCATCATTCCCACCATCACACTCCCCTCATCACGAGCCACACCTGGATTTTTCTTTACTGCTACCCACCCTACGGCCAATCCTCTAATCTATTCACTTGGCAACGCCATTGATTACCGATCTTCCCAAGCTGGTACCCCACGGGTGAGTGTGTGCTGTGTGTGTGTGTGTGTGGTGCAGATTGCAGATTTGGTCAGCTGCTGCTACTTGAACTAGAATTGGTTGTTAGTTCTGAAAAGGGTTCTGTGTACATTAGATGCCTGGTAACACGTTACTATATCTGCTTCAGGGGCTGTCTGTTTCTACGACAACGGGTCATGTGACCTGGGACCCTGCCTACTTCTCTCCAGGAGATTACAGTGTACAGTTGGTAGTAGAGGATGTCTTCACTGGATCCAGGGTATGTGTATGAATGCTATAATGTGACGTCACGTACTGCCGTGCACTTGGCTTTTGTGTCCCTTCAACCCACCTACTACCCGCTAGTATACTTACTTTTCTTTCCATGTCCTAAATAAACTGGGAAGTGCCTTTTTGGCAATAGTACTGATAAAATAAGACACTCTATATAATTTCAGTTTTAGTTTTAGTTCTGAACTGTATATGCCTTGATCGGCTGCAGCCAGAATCATCCTAGTGATATTCTTTGCTCTGTCTTCCTTTCCAGGTTGCGTCGGAGCTTCTGATTCGAGTACCCTCCTCGACACCCAGCATCCCCCCTACCCTCACCACCCCCTCCCCCCTCCTACCCACCGACACCCTCTATGTTGCCTCAGGGGATCTCCTCACCCACAATCTCACCATTCACGATGCAGACAGCATTCTGGGGGTGGGGCTGACCAATGTGCTGCCCCTCCCGGAAGGGGCGTGGCTGGGAGACCTACAACTGACAGGGGCATACTCAGGTACAGCTCATAGACAATGCTTAGATTGATCAATCAGGGGACCATATTTGGTCCTAATTAGGCAGGAAATTAGTTTATGGACTTAGCCGAATATGAAGAACCAACCCCTTTCCACTCCCTCACTCTGCCTCACTGCACCCTCACTCTCACATGCTCTACTCTACCACATCACACCCTCACTCTCACGCACTCTCATTGGACTCCACCTCGTCACACCCTCACTCCCACGCAATCTTGCACTCTACCTCATCACACCCTCACTCCCCCCTCCCCCTTACACTCCACCTCATCACACCCTCACTCCCACAAAATCTCCTTACCACTGCAACTCATCACACCCTCACTCACCCTCTCCCCATTACACTCCACACCCTCACTCACCCTCAGCAAAAGTGCCGTTCAACTGGCAGCCAAGTAGCAACCAGCGAGGAGAGCACGTTGTCTGTTTCCTGGCGAGGGATCGCCTCTCTGTCCCCTCCGGCCCTCTCTGCCTGGTCGTGGTTGTCACTGGTGAAGTGACAGAGGTATGCGTGAGGAATGCCTTATTAGTATTTGCTCAGAAAGTGAGTATTTTGAACCGTCTCAACACCTCTTTTAGCAATGATTGTTGTATTCCTCCTCCACACCACACACACACACACACGACACACACACGCACACAACACCCACACAACACCCACACGCACATGACACCCACACACACACAGCAACTAGAACTGGACTTAAATGGTCTTTCATACAATGGCTCCACATTCAACCAATCCTTCACAAAGGGAATCGATTTTTCTGTACCTGTCGCACCTCCTAACTCTACCTTGACCGTTCCACCTTCCGCTACCCTCCAGTATATGTACATCAAGATTGCTGGGTTCCGGGATGGACCTTATGAAGCTCTGACTGTTGAGGAAACATTCTCCCACCCTTCACTCACCTTTGGGTCGAGGGCAACTGGAGAGAACTCACCACAGGTGATCTTCTTCCAAGGACTTGCAGATGCCAATGTCTATTTGCAAGCTTTGCAGAGCGTGCGATATAGTAACTACAAGGGAAGACCCACAGTTGGAGAGCGTGTCGTCACGGCAACCTTCTATGATGGGAAAACAACCAATCCGGTAGCAGTATCACACACAATACTGACAGTTGGGATTCAGAACGTTTCTCCTGTTCTGAGTGTGAGCAGAACTGATACAAGTTACTTCAACCGCTACTTTCCTTTCAAAGGCCCAGTTTCAGTTGTCCATCCCGCAGAAGCATACATCATCGACTCAGACAGTCTGGCTATTGAGAGAGCCACACTACAGCTCAATAACGCTCTGAATGGTGCGTATGAAGTTCTCAGGGTCACGTATGAGTCCCCAGAAAAAGTGAGTCTCCCGGTTGTTGCTGAAGCACAGGATTTGGGACTCCCCTTTGGTACGCTATGGAGGGGTGAAGTTGTTCCGACCATAACCAGTACAATCGTCATCGCTGAAGTGGGCTTTGTGGGAGACGTAGACGTTATTGTGGACATACGCCACTCGTTTGTTGGAGATTTGAAGATCGAGCTAGAGCACGAGGCTAGGAGGGAGCTACTGGTGTTGAGTCCGGGAGGCCGAGTTTGCAGAAGGGACAACCTGTTTAGGACGACGTTTGATAGTGATTCATCCGCAAATGTCTCCCTTTCTAAGTCAGCCACTTCCCCTGGAGTGTGCCAGTTTCAAACTCAGGGCCTGTTCACCCCCGACGGAGATCTCACAAACTTCAGAGGGGTCCCAATCGAGGGGGAATGGAGGCTCCTCATCACCGATCTTTTGTTAGAGAATGATAATGGACGATTAGTTGGTTGGAGTCTGGTGATCCAGCCAGAAGAATCCCACCGTACCGTTTCCTCTCCACCCGTTGTACCACCGCTGCTAGTGAGCCGGGAGAGAGGCTACGAGGAGAGGCACACCAAAGAGGTCGTCAGCGACGGAAGAGTCACTGAAGTTGCTGTCCGTGTGCAGCTGGCAATTCAGTTTACAGCCATACAGCTTTATCTTCCAACTCTTGCTCTTATCCACCCAGATGGAACTCGGATCTTGCTTGCGGATGGGAGTGAATCGCTCTGTGCCATTGGTAATTACAGCTACCTCGTTTTTGATGACAGAGCAACTGCGACAGATTACCGATGCTCGACCCTCTTATCGCAGCAATCTAGTGGAAGTGGCTCTGGAACGGCATCAGGACTGCTTGGTGGAACTGGAACCAGTCCCACTAACAGCTCCCAGAATGGAAATATGAACGAAGGTCTGATGCCTATATTTGGCTCAGGTTCCACTTCTGGTTCCAGTTCTGGCTCTGCAGTTGGAAGTGGAAGTGGAATAGGAACTACAGAGGGGATGCTCCTTAATTATGATGACATAATTAATCTCAACATCACTCTTCCAATGAAAGAAAGTCTAGCTGACGTTTTGAAACCAGTTGGCTCCTTATCGTCACTTCGAGGCAAGTTGGCTGCTGGGAAGTGGACCATTGCTCTTTCCAGTAACAATGTACTTGAGTCAGTGCTTGTTGGATGGTCTCTGCGGGTTGCTAGGGAACCCAACATTGATCCATCTTACAACAGCGCCACCAGCACACTGGATCTGAACGGAGCAGACTCGACTGAAAACTACCAGACTGTTCTGCGAAGCATCGTCTATGACAATGTTGCTCCAGCACCTGACTTTTCCATCCCCCGTTACATTGACACGGTCATCTTTGATGGTGAGGCTTACTCCAATGTTTCTCAGCCCTCCTCTCGTTCTTACCTCACAGTTCACCACATAGATATTGATCTTGACCCCCTGAACACCACCTCCGCCTCCACCCCAAACTACCACGTGCAGCTCGTCGAGCATGGCCGTTCCATTCCCATTCTGGATGCACAGAATGCACTTCTGAGAGATGAGGCTTTCAACTTTGGTGCATACCAGCTGACAATCACACTTGAGGGCTACCAGAATTTCAACGAAGAAGGTTTGTTGGTGAACATCTCCGTCTCACCTAACTTGCAAGCCACATTCAGAAATGACACCGCCTCTCAACAACTTGTGTTGACCATCTCCGCATTGTCTAATCTGCAACCAATCGAATCTTTTGAAGCAGTCATGAGGACGATCGAATACTATAATTCTGCTGAAGAATTTATCGGAGTGAACCGCACGGTGGAATTCATTGTTAGAGACACTCAAATGAGTAGTTCATTCACTAGTGCAGTTGCATCAGCCACTGTACTGCTGGTTGCTACAAATGATATTCCAGTGCTCATTCTAAATTCTTTCTTCACACGGGTTGGTAACATCACCAGCGTTGTGGAATACGAAGAAGGTCAAGGGTCGATTCTTCTCACAAATACAAGTGCACTTATCCTCACTGACAATGACCACAACTACCTTGAATCGGTCTCCATAACGATTCAAAATCCTCAGGATGGACTCAGTGAGATTCTAAGTGCGAACACAAATGGTACCTCTATACAGCAGTACTACAACACGACTACTCATACACTGTGGCTGACGGGAATGGATTCTCTACAAAACTATGCTCTTGTACTCGGGACTGTAGCCTATGAAAACACTGTCCACAGTCCGGGCATGCCTGGAACAGAACCAAGACGAGTGACCTTCGTACCCTTTGATGGGACCAATGAGGGAGATCCGACGATTTCATTGGTCACTTTTGCATCAGTGAATGATCCTGCTTTTGGCGACCTCAATGGTGATGAAGACGGCACGGGCTACACCACGGTTTTCACAGAGGAAGAAGGTCCTTTGGCACTCGTTAGCTCCAATACAACTCTGTTTGATGTAGATGACATCACATTGACCTTCATCGAAGTTCAAATACTGAATGTGTTGGATGGAGACAGTGAAGTCCTCTCTGTCATGAACATTACCGAGCGAACTGATCCCTCTCAGAAGATTGTCACCGTAACCAACCTCCGGCCAGTGACCAGCTACCACCCCTCCACAGGAGTTCTGACAATTTCAGGGCTCGACTCCGTACAGGAGTACCAAGAAGTGTTGAAAACTCTGACCTACAACAATGTGGCCGACGAACCTACTCCAACAACTCGAAATTTGGAGGTCATTTTAAATGATGGTCACCTCAGCAGTGCCCCGTTGTCCATTACGGTTGAAGTGGTACTTGTTAACGACTCTCCATTTTTTAATTCCTCCGTACCCCCATTCCAGCCTGAAATATATGAGGATATACCTGTGGATCTCAATACAGGAATTTCCATTCCAGAAATTTCGTACCTCATCTCGGATGACGATGTAAACGCAACCAAAGGTCTTGCAATAGTGAATCTGGTGTATGGGAATGGGGTATGGGAATACACCCTAAATGGAGTGGACTGGAGCCCAGTTGCACCCAATATCTCACTGAGGTATGCCCTCACATTGGACTCGGTTCCTGGGAACAGAATCCGTTTTGTTCCTGACCTGGACTTCAATGGTCGCACCAGCTTTACGATTGTTGCCTGGGACGGTACCGATGGTTTAGCAGGTGGGGAGTACACCGATGCCCAGTCTCGTTCCAATACTGATCCCTTCAGCTCGGAGCAGGTGACCATCACTCTCACAGTGAATGCTGTTAATGATGCTCCAGTATTGCAGGCAATTCCGCTTGATATCTCTCGCATTTCCGAGGACAACTTCAACTCAACGGGAGACTCAGTTCTGAGTCTTCTAGTCCTTGCAACAGACGTTGATGTTCCTATTCCACCAGGAGAACTTGGAGTGGCCGTGATCCATGCTGAGCAAGATTCCGGCGTGTGGCAGTTCACAACCGATGGAGGTATCACTTGGGAAGGTTTCGGAGAAATAAGCAATTCCTCTGCCCTATTACTGCACAGCCAGCCTGAGGAATGGAATAGAATTCGGTTTGTGCCAAATGCAAACTTCAATGGTGCAGTCTCGTTCCAATTCCTGGCATGGGATCTGACCCGATTGCCAGAGGAGGAAGTTCTCAATGTCACTGCGAATGAAACTGAAAGTGGATCCTCGGGGAGCAGTGGAATGGGAAGCAGTGGAATGGGAAGCGGTGTCAGTAGTGCCTCAGGCTACTCTTCTACAGCTGACTTCTCAGGCACGTTTCAGTCATCCACTGATCTCTTTCCTGATGCTGGTACCAATACCTCAGAATTGGCCCCGTCCGCTCCACCTCCCTACCCTTCAGGCACGAGGTACATCGTCACAACTCTCTCCGACCCAATCACGGGTCCCTTTAGCATCAACTCTACAACTGCAACCATCTCTGTGGATGCTGTGAATGACTCCCCGGTGATCCAGAGTGGCATGGTTCTTCAAAACATTACAGAGAACACCATGGTCCGCCTCAACCACGGCACAAGGGTGGCTGACATCATCGGGGGTTACTATAACGACGTGGACACAAACCCAGACATGGGACTAGCTGTAGTGGGAGTGGATGATAGATTTGGCGAGTGGCAGTATAGATGTGACTCCACTCTCTCTGATTGGCAGCCCTTCATCGGTGGTATGTACTACCAGCAAGTTATTCCTCGTCTGCCCCTCCCAGAAATGGCCACTCTGCTCCTCTCCACATGCTGGATTCGATTTCTCCCCTCAGCCCATTTCAATACGGAGCTGGATACCAGGGGCCACCCCAGACCGCCCACCGATACACCATACATTGTTGCCCATGGGTGGGACAATACTGGACTAACAGCTGGTAAATCTGGTTCCTATGGCAATGATGCAAGGTATGCAGCTGCTTCCGATACCAACGAATACAGCAATGATGCAGTACAGATTTTCATCGATGTCATTTCCGTGAATGGTGCCCCAATTCTCAGACTCTCAAATACCACAGTTACTGAGTATGAAACCGTGTTCTATGAGGATGGGCCGGCAGTGCCTGTGGTGGGTGAACAGCTGAGTCTGACTGACAGTGATCACGCAAGGTTGCGTGATGTAACCATCACCATATACGGAGAGTTTAATGAATCACCTTTCTTGGACGTTGATTTTGGGAGCACGTTTAGTGGGGACGTGATCACAACCACCGTCACGTCCACAACGCAGTCGGGAGGGTCAGGTTTGGGCATGTCATCCGGGAGTGCCAGTGGTAGTGGTAGTGGCCTGGGAAGTGGGATTTCCTCTGGTGATGGAGTTTCCTCGTCTCTCGGTGTTCCAGGGATCAGCTCTGCCCCAACCCTACCTCCGTTACACCGCATAGTGGAGCACGTCCAGAACCTGTCTGATCCGACTCCTCTTCAGCTCTACTGCGCAGGCTTAGAGGACAGGAGGGAGGAACTGTTGGTCACTACCTCAAACGTCGACCTTCAGAACGAGGTTCTAAGTTGGTGTCCGTTCACACTCCACATCTTTGCAGATCCCACGTTTGCACATGATGCCCCCGTGGAACAGTTCGAGCTGGCACTTCGCACCCTCGAATACAATAACCGCATCGAGGAGCCACAGGGAGGGTACCGGACGGTGACCTTTGTTGTTTCGGACAACTTTGGTCTCAGCGCTCCTGTTAATTCCAGTGTGTTTGTGCAACTCATTAATGACCCACCGCAGCTTGATCTGAATGATTTCCTCCCGGATGTGAACAACTTTGTGTCCTACACCGAAGGCCAGGGTGCCCTTGTGCTTGCAAACTCTTCTGCCGTCAGGCTGATAGACCACGATGATCAGTACCTCCAAGGTGTTCGGGTTGTGTTGGTCGAGTCACCAGATGCGGACCATGAGATCCTAAATGCTACCACTGATGGTACGAATATCACGGCTTCATATGTCAACTTCACCCTGTACCTCAGTGGGAACGATACACGAGATGCCTACACTCAAGTCATTGAGAGTGTCACATACACAAACAACTATTCCAACCCTGGTTTTCCGGATGAACGAGAACGACGGGTCTATTTCTACGTCTCTGATGGGAAAGACGAGAGCATTGCAGCCATAGCAATTATATCTTTCACGGGAGTCAACAACAGGCCTCACTTGGACGTGAATGGAGATGCCTCGGGCATGAATTACGCCACCATTTTCACCGAGGAACAAGGACCGGTCTCCATTGTGGACCAAAGTCTGATTCTTCATGATGAAGACAACAGCTCCTTGGCATTCATCACGGTCCTGATTCTGGACCCTATTGACACACCTCTTGAGGTCCTGGAGGTGGATACGGTCATGCTGAGACGGGTACTGGAACAGAACGTGAACAATCACGACAAAGTGGTCCAAATCACAAATTTGGTTCCAAATATGACCTATGATGATATCACCGGGCTGCTGTACATAACAGGACTGGACAGTATTGATGAGTACCGACTGGTCCTGCAGACAGTCACATACAACAATCTCGCAGATGAGCCTTTCATTGGCTGTCGCACGATCCAGTTTATCGTGAACGACTGGGAACTGGACAGTGACCCAGTCAACACCACCGTGTGTGTTAGACCGTTTAATGACTCTCCGAGGTTTAACACCTCTGTTAGAGTGATCAGCCCGTTGATTCTTGAAGATCAATTCAACAATCCTGGTATATCAGTTGAGGACTTTGCCTTTGACTTGGTTGAAGATGATGACTTTCCGCACCATCGCGGGATTGCCATTATTGAAGTTGACTCTGAGAATGGTCAGTGGCAGTTCAGTTTAGATGGTGGCAGCATGTGGGGAGACATCCCAGCTGATACAAATATCACATCGGCTGTGCTCCTCCGAGCTGAGCTGGACAACTTTGTCAGGTTTGTTCCCAACCGAGATTTCAACGGAAATGCTTCCATAACCTTTGTTGCTTGGGATGGCCATGATGGGATGCCAGATGGAGGAGTCCGTGTCGCCCTCTCCCAGTCACAGACAGACCCATTCAGTGAGGAATCACGAACAATGGTCCTCAGGGTTGTACCCGTGAATGATGCTCCCATACTGAACACCAGTGTGCAGCCACAGATGACCACAATCATGGAGGACGATCATGAGTCACTCGGTGACGATGTGGCTCGCTTCCTTTCTGCAGTATTGGATGACGTTGATGTTAATATAACTCAACATGAGTTTGGGATAGCTGTGATTGAGGCTGACATTGCTAATGGCTTTTGGCAGGTGTCCACGAGTGGAGGAGCCAACTGGACCAACATTAGTGTCCCCACTCCAG
Organism: Axinella damicornis; assembly: GCA_963931865.1. Classification (NCBI taxonomy): domain Eukaryota; kingdom Metazoa; phylum Porifera; class Demospongiae; order Axinellida; family Axinellidae; genus Axinella; species Axinella damicornis. Next base: position 3,298,191 of record OZ007516.1, on the reverse strand, counting down.
AGAGTGCTGTCGTTCTCAGAAGCCAACCTCAGGGGCAAAATCGAATCCGATTCGTGCCGAATGAAAATTTCAATGCTACCACCTCGTTCCAGTTCAAGATCTGGGACCTCAATGACACGTTGCCATCTGGTATGTTGGGAGTGAACACTGTTGTGGACTCTGTGACTGGAACATTCAGCACTGCATACACAACTGCCCACCTTGCGATTGAACCTGTGAATGACTCGCCGGTTGTCATTGAGGGTGCTACCCTGACAACCATCACCGAAGACGTAACTACAAATCCTGAGACATCAGTTGATGAGATCCTGGAGAGAGTCTTTACGGATATTGATGGGGTGGGTGTGGGTGTGGCGGTAGTGGGAGTTGACCGTCGCCATGGTGATTGGTACTACACATGTGACGAAGGAAGCTCAAGTAGATACATCCCTTTCAATGGTGGAAGGCTAGAGTTTGATACTGAACTGGGTTTCATTGGCCAAATTGCCCCGAGGGACCCAAATGAGTTTCGAGCCACCCTCCTACTGGCTCGTTGTCACATTCGGTTCGTACCTGAGACAGACTTCAACACAGAGTATAACCTGGATGGCTCGCAAAGACCACCCTCTGACACCCCCTTCATTCGCATTCGAGGGTGGGACACAACCTCAGGCTCGAACATGCAAACTGGAGTAGACACAACCTCACAGCCGGATGACCACACCAATGCATTCAGTGCCGACATCGTTTACGCAAACATCAGCGTCACTTCAGCCAATGATGTCCCAGTGCTGTTGCTGAGTGGAAGCTCTTCCAACTATCTTGCAACGTTTGTCGAGCCAATTCCTCCACGGAGAACCGTCATCCCTGTCCCTGTTGTCAGCCCCGGCCTCACTCTGACAGACGTTGACAATGCTTTGCTAACATCTGTATCCATCTCCTTCGTGCTGTATGATGGTAGCAATGAGGGTCTGCTGATTGATACCACGGGAACCACACTCAACTACACCACAGATGTTGTCGGAGGAAGCTACGTACTGAGGATTGTCCCTTCTGGGAGCAGTGGTGGTGCACCAGTGGAAGAATTTCAAACTGTTTTGAGGACACTCAGGTACCAGAATTCTGCCGAGGAGCCTGACCCAACTGAGAGGGTGATTAGATTTGTAGTGAGGGATGGAATTGGGATTGCAACCCCTCCAGTCACTTCACTTGCTATAGAGCTTGTGAATGATCCCCCCGAGCTGGACCTGAATGCCAACTTGACTGACACCTACACCTTTGTCTCCTACGTAGAAGGGCAGGGACCAACCAGGATCGTGGATCCGTCCATCACCTTGGTAGACCACGACAACGAAACATTACAGTTTGTGCGTGTCACCATCACCCTGCCTCCGGATATGCACCATGAGGTCCTCGGTGCAAACGCAACAGGCACAAACATCACAGTGGTCCCAGGCTGCAATGGTAGTGAACTGGTGCTTCAGGGCCCAGCCAGTGTGGAGGATTTTACCACTGTCATTGCTACTGTCACGTACGAGAACACCTTTGCAGAACCTGGGGATCCATCAGACATGAGCCGAACGATTGAGTTTATTGTGAATGACGGGAAGAATGAGAGCATCCCGTCTTTTGTGTATCTCTCGTTTGGCACGATCAACAATCCGCCATTCCTGGATGTCAATGGTAACTCCGCTGGTGTTGACTTCGCTACAACCTTTTACGAAGAAAGAGGTCCAGTCCGTGCTGTCTCTTTGGACACCATGATAGAGGACATTGACAACAACAGCCTTGCATTTATCGAGGTGACCATCACGAATCCCCTCGATGGAGACCATGAGATGTTGTGGGTGGAAGACGTCACGGAAACGGATGCTCCATTGGACAGTAGGCACATCACCTTCTGGAACTACCGAGCCCAGCAGTACTACAACACAACCTCAGCAACACTGAGGATCACCGGTCTAGAACGGGTATACGAGTACCAGGAGGTATTGAAGACACTGATGTATGATAACTTAGCAGATGAACCAAGTAACACCACCAGACTTGTCCACTTTGTCGTGTCTGATGGACTTTTGAGCAGACGTGGGGTGTACTCCAGGATTGACATTGTTAATATCAATGATTCTCCGTACATCAACTCCTCTGTAATTCTCTTTGAGCCAGAGATTTCCGAAGACGTCCCCGACCTCCTGAATCCTGGCTGGTCAGTGGAGGAGATCACGAGGGGTCTGATCCTGGATGATGATGACAACTCGGAGGAAGGTATTGCAATTGTTGCTGTGGATGGTGAAAATGGATACTGGGAGGTGACGTGGGACTTTAGCACAGAGCCGCCAGTCGGGTCAAGTGGAAGTGGTGTTGGCAGTGGTACGAGTACCCCCGATATGCTGCAGCCTGGGAGTGGAGCAGTCATGAGCGGTGAAGAGCCGCCTGCTAGTGGAGTGGGCGCAAGTGGAGGGGATGCTAGCAGTGGAAACAGTGATAACACTACCTCAAGAGGAGGTTTCATGTCTGCTGTTGGTTCTGCAATTAGTTCTGCAATTGGATCTGCAATCTTGGAGTCAGGATCTGGGCTATTTGGGTCAGGTTCTGGGTCTGGAATGGGTTCTGGTGCTGCACCCATAGCACCAACTGCCCCACCCCCCAAGTGTATGCAGACCACACCCCCCACCCGGCCTCCTCCAATCACACCCACTTTCTATGCCACCTGGTACCGGCTTTCTCCCAACACCAGCTTTTCACAGGCAACTGTACTGAGAACAAACGGACCCCGCTCAAGAATTCGATTCATCCCAGAAAATGACTTCAGTGGACGTGCCTCCTTCTCATTTGTAGCTTGGGACACGACTGACAGCCTTGAAGATGGAAGACTTACCAATGCCTCCTCCAGTTCTGGAATTGATGCGTACAGTACCCAGTCAGTCACCTTGTCAGTACTAGTTCAACCCATCAATGACGCCCCAGTACTCTCAAACCAGGCCTTCAATCTTACATCAATTCTTGAAGACGATACAAGCTCATTCGGGGACGATGTTGGTGATCTGATTCATGGAGTGAGTGATGTTGACTTCTCTGATACCATATTTGGTATTGCAGTCATTCTAGCTGATGAGGAAAATGGGACGTGGCAGTTTAGTACGGATGGGGGTAGACGTTGGACCACTATGCGGGATATCTGTCCCTACAATGCAACACTGCTTAGCTCTGAGCCGTATGGTGCAAATCGTATTCGCTTTGTACCGGACAGAGATTTTAATGGATACGTCACGTTCTCGTTTGCGGCCTGGGATCTGACTTCAGGGGGAGTGTCAGGAACGATGGGGATCGACACTACAGTCAGTGATCAAGTGATAGGAACGTTCAGCACAGAGTCAACCACAGCCACCCTCTTCGTAGAACCAGTGAACGATTCACCAGTGCTCAGCGCAGGTGCAAGGCTGTCGTCTATAGCTGAAGATACTCCCCTGAGTGAAAACAATGGTACCAGTGTCACAGACATAGTGTCACGATCGTACAGGGATGTTGATGAAGATGCTGAGATAGGAGTAGCAGTGGTTGGGGTGGACCTGAGGTTTGGAATCTGGGAGTGGTGGTGTTCTGATACACAAGTTTGGGAGAAATTCATCGGAGATTTGCAGTATGGAGTTATTGTACCACCCACACCAAGGGTGGAGAAGGCCACTCTGCTTGCAGGTGAATGCCGAATCCGTTTCCTGCCTAATATAGACTTCAATACATTTCAGGACACTAATGGTGATCAGAGACCATCATCTGACAGACCGTTCATAACTTTACGTGCGTGGGACAACACTGGTGTCTCTGAAGGGTTAGTGGGAAGATACGGCATCGATACAACGTATAACACCAATAGCATCACAAACGAATTCAGTGCTGAGACCGAAAATGCCTCAGTTGAGGTCATTTCAGTCAACGATCTGCCGGTGTTGGAAATCTCAAGTGAAGGAGACGGACTGAGTTTCACAACACGGTTCACAGAAGAGCAACCCTATGTTAGGATTGTGCAGCCGGACGTGTTGTCGCTGACAGATGCGGATCACGCCAGGCTTGAGTCCCTCTCTGCTGTACTCAACAACTCCTTGGACCCTTTTGCTGAGATGATTGGATTTGAGTTTACCTCAAGTGCTCCCATTCAAATTGACCCCAACACTAGTGTAGCACTTGTAACCATTGGCAACAACACTGAAGAGATTCAACTGATCTACAACATCTTTGGTGTGGATCCCTCGATTCCAACAAGCCTGACTCTTACTTCTACTGCCGGTGGACGGAAAGCGACGGTTGAAGCATACAAGACCCTCGTAACCTATCTTGTGTACCGGAACAGGAACCCAGAACCTAGCAACACCTCTAGAGTGATCCAGTTCTACGTCGACGACAGTGAAGATGTCAACTCCTTGGCACACAGCAAGGTTCAAATTGAGCTACTTAATGACAATGCACCCGTCTTGCGCAACTACTTACCATACTTGGAATTTGTGGAGGGGGATTTATCACTGGTGTCAATTGTCTCTGAAAATCTCACCCTAACAGATTCGGACCACAATGAGTATTTCTACATGACCAATGCCACCGTCCTACTCTACCCAATACCTCTTTCAGATGCAGAGAACGTGTCGGTCAATTTGAGCGCAGTACCCTCAGAGTTCAATGTGACACAGAACTATGACCCGGCTACTGGTGGTTTGTTGATCTCGGGCAGTGCTCCGGTGTTGGTGTATGAGTCCATTCTACAAACTCTCGTGTACCAGAATGCCATCGATGAACCTGAGCCAGGACGTAGGACAGTCACACTACAAGTATTTGATGGAGATCACTCAAGCAACATGCAGGGTGTCCAAGTGAACGTTATCGTTGTAAATGACCAACCTCCCATCGTGACCACCTCCAATGCTCCGTTTGTGTACACAGAGAGAACCATGCCAGTTGCTATCGGCAATGGGTTAAATCTGAGTGATCCAGACAGCGGGGGGTTCTTTCAGGTGAACGTCTCTTTAACCATCACGAATGCTTATGACGGCGACCTAGAAATTCTCAATGTGACTACCTTTGGGGCTGTTTCATCCCAGTTTGACAACTCAACTCTAGTCCTGCTGGGACCAGCATCAATCTCCGACTTCCAACGCACGATGTCCACCCTGACCTATACAAACATGGCAGAAGAGCCAGCCCCTGCCACCCGTGTCATTTCAGTCCAGGCACACGATGGAGTTTTCACCAGTGAGGTGGAATACATCCGAGTTCTGATCGAACTTGTGAATGACGTTCCTGTTGTGGACTTGAACGGGCCAGAGCTGCCAGGAAGGGACGTAATTGTGAACTACATCGAAGGTATCGGAGCGTTGGCCATCGCTAGCAATGCTACCCTCACTGACAATGACCACAGCTACCTACTGCAAGCCACTGTGGTGATTGTCAACCCCCTAGACATGCCGAATGAAGCTCTTGCCGTCAGCATCGCTGACAACACCAACCTTTCCAGCAGTACCAACTTGACAGGTGATGACAACACTACCAATGGCGCCAACATTACAGCTGAGTTTGATGCTGATAGTGCTATCCTGGTACTGAGTGGCAATGCCAGCTTAGAGGATTACCAAACTGTACTGAGAACTCTGACTTACGAAAACACGGAAGCCAACCCTGGGTTTCCGAATACAGACCCACGAATGATCCAACTTGTGGTCTTTGATGGAAGAAATTATAGCACTCCTGCGGAAGTCTTCCTGACCTTCCAATCAGTGAACGATGCTCCAATGCTTGACCTGAATGGTGATGCAGAAGGAACAAACTTCACCACTGTCTTCACCGAGGAGGGCAGTCCTGTTTTCCTAACTGATCCACAAGTGATGCTGTTTGATATTGACAACACTTCTCTTGCGTATGTGAGGATATCCATTCAGAACCTGCTGGATGGTGAGAGTGAGGTCCTGAGAGTGAGCGGGAACCTGTCAGAACAGCTCGACCTGGCACTGTTCTCGTACCAGGCTGGAACACTGCTGATTGAAGGCCTGGGAGGGAGAGAGAATTTCAGAGCAGCTATCGCCTCGGTCACATACCAAAATCTTGCTGATGAACCGAACTTTGACCCGAGGGTGATATCATTTGTTGCCAGCGATGGACTCATTGAGAGTAGGTCCTATTACACAACTGTGGCACTCACATCTGTTAACGACCCCCCAAGGCTGCTAATTACAGGAGGCAGGAGAATTTCCCCACCATCCCTGACTCCAGCCCCAACAACATCGGCCCCTCCCACTACACCCACTACTACAGAGGGGCCTACCACTGACATGGGCTCCGGAGGCGTTGGATCTGGGATTTCAGGATCTGGTTCAGGGTTGCTGGGCTCAAGCTTGGGTTCTGGATCTGGAATTGGACGGGTATCTGGTTCAGGAATGGGACCGTTGCAGTCCGGAATGGGCTCTGGACAGTTGGATCCCAGTAATATGACTGATGGTGTACTGAACGATACCAGCACTGGAATGGAACGAAACCAGACTGACAATGGAACTGGCACGGGACAGCCCCCCACACTTGGTTCCGGTATGGCCTCAGGCATGGACAGTGATGTTAATGATACAAGTGGTGATGGGAACTACACTGCACTGTACATGGAGAACTCACCTCCGGTGGCCATAGTGGACAGGAGTGGGGTGCTGGTTGAGGATGACGACAATGCAGTGTTGATACGTCTGGAAGTCATTCTGACAGGAGTTCGAGATCCTGGGTTTGAGGCTATCTTCTTTGACCACACGGAACTGAGCAATGAGCTGGTAGCCAGGCTGTTCCCAACTGGATTCACAGGAGATTCAACAACCTGCAGGAGTGGGAACAATGGGTCCATGTTGCGCACCCTCATTGACCTGAACACCACTCTGAGTATTCTGCAGTGGGAGGAGGTCATCAGAAGCTTGAAGTACTGCAACTTGGACAACCACCCCATCAGTGGCAACCGAACTGTCTCATTCCGAATCCAGGATCCAGCTCTGGCATGGAGCGAAACCCAGACTGCTACAATTGCAGTGTTTGCCATCAATGATGCCCCAGTGTGCTCTACCACAATGAACATATTCACCATTGACGAGGACTCTAGCATCACCATCCCTGTCCTGGGAAACTGCTTTGACCACGAAGAAGATCTGACTGGAACATCCATCTACATTCAAATGGAACCAGACATTGGCACAGCAGTTGTTGATAATGCTACTGGAAGTATAACTTACTTCACGGCACTGAACGATTACGGGACTCAGGAATTCACCTACCAGGCTTGTGACTCTGAAGGTCTCTGCTCTGAGCCTCAGTCTATCACGATTATCATAAACCCGGTCAACGACCCACCTTACCCTGCTGGCAACTTAACACTTGTATTGCAAGAAGATACTGCAGAACAAGTTACACTAAGCCAGTTCTTTGGAGACATTGAAGATGACCTGATTCCAAATAACCCATACCCCCGTGTCAGAAATTTCACAGCGGGTGATTCAGGCAGCTGGGCACTCAATGTCAGCAATACAATTGACTTTGTGGCATTCCCGAATTTCAATGGTGAAGATACACTGAATTTAACTGTGTGTGATAGCAGCAATGCTTGCGTGGTGGTCACAGTCAACATTGTAGTGACACCTGTCAATGACCCACCTGAGATTCAGATTGTATACCCAGACGGTCAGCCTCCAGCCAGTATTGAAGAGGATACTCTGCTCAGAGTTGAGATCCTGATCAGAGATGTCGAAGATCGTGCTGAGTTGAATGTCTCCACTGTGTCTGTGAGCAATGGAACTGCAGTCCCTGATAGGTCAGAAATCACGTTCAGCCTTGAGCTGGTTACAGATATATTTATGCAAAGCATGCACGTGAACTATACTCCAAATGTGAACGTCTTCGGTAATGACTCTGTGACCATATCCGCTACTGACTCCGAGGGCAGCTCTACTCAAGCTACCATCAACATCATGGTGCTGTACGTGAACGACCCCCCTGTGTTTGGCATCACGCAGCTCGAGGTTATTGAGGATCAGCCACGGAGCTGGAGGCTACCAGTGGACCTTCAGATCACAGACCCGGAGGAAGAACTGCATGCAGCTTCTTTCTCCCTTGTTGAGCAGGCCAGCCTTGGTAATGTGACTTACATCTTCAATGAGAGCTACTTTGGAGTGACGGGCATGTTCCCAGAGTATGGAATCCTGACCTACTACCCTCCTGAACAATTCTTCTCCCGAAACGAGAGTGACATTGTCACCTTTAAACTCCAGGCTTGTGATACCGATCCCATCAACACGCCTCTCTGTCAGAACGCCACCATACACATCACTGTCCTCTCGGACAATGACCCCCCAGTCCTACCCCAGGTTAACCTTACTGTGGATGAGGACGGTAGTACCACGGTCAACCTCTGGAATTACACCTCTGATGTGGAGGACGGGCGCCCCCCAGTAGGGAACATTAGAATTGTTAGCCCCCTTCCAACTCGAGGCATGGCCTACTACAACACAGTCACAGGGGACCTCACATATACTCCCAATTTGAACCAGTATGGAGTTGACTATGTGTATTACAATGCTTGTGACAGTTTGAACGTCTGCAGCCCTGTGAGGGGAGTGGTTGAGATAACGATACTGGAGGTCAACGATCCACCTGTCGCTCTGGACTTCTTGCATATAGCGAGAGAGGACGATTTTGATTTGATTGGATTTTACAGCAACATAACGGATAATGAAACCAAGACAGACATCCTGCGGCTTGGCATTCGAACTCCCGATACCGGGGGAAGTTCTTACTCAGATGAATGGACCACTGCTATTGGAGGACAGCTGCGGGTGTACCACGCCCATCAGATCATTACGTACCGCCCACCTCCTGACTATGTTGGACCTGATACTTTCACATATTCCATTTGTGATGTGTGTGACCCACGGCGGAACAGAGAGTTGGGGAGAGTGGACCCGGAGCTTCCGTGCACCCGACAGCTCAATGAGAATGGTGGCAGCGTGCTCAAACCCGGGACAGATGTCTACATCACTTGCAGTGAGGCCACAGTGAGCATTGTGGTTGCTAATGTCAACGACGTTCCAGCCGTACAAGACATTGCTGGAATGACTGATACTGAATCTGTGTTTGTGTTTACCCCATTCGAAGATTCCTTTGTGAGGAATCCAGCGAACCCAGCAATGTATTTCTATCGCAACCGTGGTGCAGCTGTGTATGATTCAGATGACCTACAGTCATACTCCGCACAGCAAATGGGACTCAACCTGACTCTGTACCGGTTGGAAGCAGAGACGGACATAGATGAGAACTCACTAGTTATCAAAACCAGCCCTTTGAGTGGAACTACTGCAGTTAGTAGCGTGGATGGGAGAAATCGGGTTACATACACCCCCCAGATGGGATTCAGTGGATATGATCAGTTCCAATTTGAAATCTGTGATGTGCGAAGGGGAGAAGACCAGCCAAGATGCTCTGAAGCAAACGCAAGAATCTGGGTGACAAGACCTGGACCCGGAATCGTGTCCCTTGTTGCAAATGGCGCATCAGATGCTGATAAACCTGGACAAGACTCAGATGCAAAGGTCTCCAGAGGAGACACGATTCTCTTTACGTTTGCAGAGGACACCAACATGCCACCGTATGGGTCAACAGAACAGACTTTGAGCACTTCAGACGTAGACAGACTCTTTGTTTTCGATCCTCCCTTCATTGCTGCAGACATAGTGGAGAACGGCTACGTAGGACGGTGGACCTCACCCACCCAGTTCTTGCTCACGATTGTAGATGAAGGATACCCACAACCGTTCAGGATTACTACTAATGCAGGCCAGAGACGATTAACTGAGGTTGTTGTTGGTGAGTGGAGGGTATCTGTTGCCCCAAATACTCGCTCGTGTGGAGGATTTGACTCCAATGGTCAACCTCTGCCTATAGACCAGTACTGTTTGCTGAGTGCAGACACTACCACACTCCACTCCACCTCTACGTCTCCTGTACTTCAGGGCGACTTTGGCCTCAAACTTCCGGAAGTTGCTAATGTAATAGTCCGCAACATCGCTGTGGATGACCCAGTGCTAGAAGGAAACCAAAATCAGGCACTGTTCCAGCGGTCCCAGATTGCTATCATGCTCAAGCAGCCGCTCTCATACGCACAATTAGCAGTCTACTGTGAAAAAGATGCAGCGGACATTCTGGATGCAAATCGGCTTGGGTCACGGGTAGACCTGACGATCGTTGGCTGTGCAAACTTGCTCAACGATGGCCGCGATGCCAATGTTGTGTATGAAGAGAACATAAGGACTGTTGAGGCTCTGTTCTCCAGCGGCGGGAGGAGGAGGAGGGACACTGCTGAGACCGACCAGGATGAACGCAATCGAGTGAGAAGACAGGATGTTACATTCTCTACTGCTGAACTACCAATTGTGTCAGAAGTGATCCTCCAAGTGCAGCTGCTATCCAATCCAACTGTAGACCCTCTTACCTCTCCAATCCAGTTTGTGAACCTTATACGGGATAGCTTCAACTATGACACTCTGGCTCAGGTCATTTTCGAAACGTTGGGCGTGTTGGCAACGAAAGTCATGCAACACTCAAATGCTGCAGAACCTATAGTTACAACCCCTTACTTCTACTATGAGTACGATGATAATCTGACACCAGAGATAGTAATGGTAGTTGCTGATGATCCGGATGACTTGGATGCTACGTACGGAACTGGAGATACAATAACAATTACTTTCAACAGAGCCACCAGCCAGCCACCAGTCGCAAGTAAAGCTAACCTCGATCTCATCTTTGTGTTTGAACCACAGCTAGGTGCTGACTACACAGGGAGTTGGTTGACCCCAAGTGAACTGCAAATCACAGTAGTCAATCTCGGAAGAAATGTTCCTCTGCCATCCATCGGCAACTTCTCCCTTGCTTTCACACCGAACTACTTCCACACTAACGATACCGTTACAGCGGTTAATACTCTTGTGCCAACGGATACACCATGGTGTATCGGTATCAACGTGTGTAGTCGACAGACTTCGACTGGTGTGCCTGCCCGCTCTATTGGTATTTGTGACGAGAACACACTATCATGTCGTGCCCACCAAGGCTGGACCACTCTGGATGGAGACTTTGGAACTGGTACTCCCATAGTTGTGGATGGCTTCCAGTTTTGGTGGATTATCATTGCTATTGTGATAGTAATCCTCATAGCAATCATTATCGTGGTAGTGTACTTCATGTACCGGTACTACACACACAAGGCGCAGCGGAAGGAGGCCCTCAGGGTGGTGAGGAGGTGGAAGAAGGACAAGTTTGCTCCTGGGAAGGAGGCTCAGAAAGAGGAAGGTCCACAGCCGTGGGTAAAGCCGCCAGATGTGTCGACAATGAGGGACAATCCAGATCCTTTTGAGACTGCATTCCAGAAGCTGCCAAAGGTGGTCCCGAGACCCCCCACTGCTATGACCGACGTGGAGAACCTGCCACCAATCCCCCCACAACAGCCGCCATTGTTTAGACCTCGCACCCCAGCCCGTATCCAGCCGAGTCTGCCCGGTCTTCAATCCTTACCCCAGCGCCCTGGCCCACTGAGGAGCATTAGCACTGGAGGACTGCCTCCACAACTGGTGAGTGAGGCAGTTTGTGTGCTTGTTGAACAGGGTGTAGGCAACTTGGTATTAGTCAGAGGATAGATCTATATATCCATTGTATGTACATGTACGTTGTTGTTGACCGTTAATACAGCATTCTAAAAATGATGATCAGTGTCACAAATTTAGCTCAACCTACAAAGAAAGCCTACGTATGTGAAACTCAATCTGTCAATAAGATGTTGGTGCCAGTCATCATCTGTTGTTTTGTGAAACTTTTTTTCAAGGGTCTTTCCTCCACACACCCATACACCTCCACTCCCCCCCCCCCCCCCCCCCCCCCCCCCCCCCCCCCCTTCTCCTGCATACAGGGTCTCCCTCCCCTCATGCCTATCCCTGGTGGAACCCCAGCACGTGAGGACAGAAGGATTTCCCTCCCCCCTGTGAAGGGAGGTGCAGTAGCCCACCAAGCACGCAGGGCATTCGGCTCCACTGATGAACCTGGCCCCTCCGGTGTACCCCACTTACCAGGAACGATGATACCGCATCGGTTACCCTCCCTCCAACTTCCGCCTCCACTGGGAACCAGGGAAGACAGGGGCAAGGGACCCAGCAGTGGCAAACCAGTCCCAAAGAAAACCTCTCCATACACTTCATCGGAAGAAGACATCGCAGCTGACACAGAAGGAGCCACTGCCTTGACTGCCCCTGGTCCACCTCTCTCTCCCCGCTCCAGTCTGAACCTGGCCCCACCCTTCCGTACAACTAGACCACTTCCCGCTATTGGAGGAACCTCTGCACTTCCCTTGCCGTCACGTGTCAGCATCCCAACCTCCCCAAACACCCTAGCTGGCTCCATGCCTTCTCGCAGAACCACTATTGATCCCTTTGCACCGCTGAGCCCAACACGACAGACACTTGGTCCACTCAGTCCGATTCGAGCTCCGCCTGCAAAACCACCTCCTGGTAGAGCACCACCCACACCAATACAGCCTGCTACTGTTAGCCCGATCCGATCTTTGCCTACTAGATCACCTTCCATTACAACACCATCCCAGCCAGCTACCACCACCTCACCTCCTCCTCAGGGGCAGGCCAAACCACCGGAGACACTTGGCCCTGGAGCCAGAACTGATCGAGAGGGTGGAAACAACCTCCACCAACCTGCCACTAACTTGCCTCAGAATGACCAAGAGAAACCACAGGAAACATAAACGTTTGTATAGTATACCCAGTTGAGATAACTAGATTATGCTAGCTAGTGTGGAGGAAGTATTATATTTATCCCATGCACCTGTTTCTGTCATTGTAATCTTTCATAGTCAGGTTGCAATATACTGAATTATTGGTTTCTTGTAACAGAAGTTATATTATGAGTCTGAATCACGTACTGTCTGATGTATGACAACTTCCAGTAAGGACCCTATGGTAGACATGCCCAAAGCAGCTCAGATCACAGCCATACACATGTATACAGCTCGAGCCGCATGCAACCACTGATCTGATATGTGTATAGCTATGCATTTATAGGGCAGTTACATTTTTCGCTAACGCATTATAGTTGCAGCTGCAAAGGAATTGACAGGCCCCATGCAAGAGTTAGAAACGAATATTTTACTCTAGAGTGCATGTGGTACCGTCTTGTGATATGGAGGCTGTAGCAAGCTAGTGCATGTGTGGCTCCATCCCCATTTTACCATTGTATGACAGTGGGGAATTAATGTGGCGGGACCAAAGTCACCAAACTAGATGCAGGCAGGATGCGGGTGGGTGGCTATAGGACCACCTTCCCTTCACCAGTTTTCAAATCCTTATTTACCCAGCTTTAGGTGTCAGCTGTGCATGTGAATGCCTGGCCTTGGGAGCCAGGGATGGACTTTAGGGGATCCTTAAAATTCATCAAGGATCCCCCCCTCAGTTCTCATCCACACCAAAGTTACTGTAAATTCCCATACACAAGGTAAGAAAATAAAACAGCCTTTAGTGTGATGTGAGGGAATCATGCAGGGGCTAGCTACACTAAAGCTTGCCTATAGCAGCTTCACACTATCTATTACCATCTTATCTAGTATCTGTACCGCGAGCCACTCACCAGAGCTCATCTCATAGAAGTATCTAGTATCTGTACCGGAGCCACTCACCCAAGCTCATCACATAGATCATTGCTGATGCTATGCACAATGCAATACTTAATGTCAATGCAATGCATGCAAATGTCATTGTAGCAAATAATGTCAATGCAGTCAATGTCAATGCAACCAATGTCAATGCAGCCAATGTCAAAGTCAATGTCTATGCCAATGTAGCCAATGTCAATGCCAATGCAGCTAATGTCAATGCAGCCAATGTCAATGTCAATGCAGCCAATGTCAATGCAGCCAATGTCAATGTAGCCAATGTCAATGTCAATGCAGCCAATGTCAATGTCAATGCAGCCAATGTCAATGTCAATGCAGCCAATGTCAATGCAGCCAATGTCAATGTAGCCAATGTCAATGTCAATGCAGCCAATGTCAATGTCAATGCAGCCAATGTCAATGTCAATGCAGCCAATGTCAATGCAGCCAATGTCAATGCAGCCAATGTCATTAATGCCACCAATGTCAATGCAACCAATGTCAATGCAGCCAATGTCAATGCAGTCAATGTCAATGCAGTCAATGTCAATGCAGCCAATGTCAATGCAGTCAATGTCAATGTAGCCAATGTCTATGCCAATGTAGCCAATGTCAATGCAGCCAATGTCAATGTCAATGCAGCCAATGTCATTAATGCCACCAATGTCAATGCAACCAACGTCAATGCAGCCAATGTCAATGCAGTCAATGTCAATGCAGTCAATGTCAATGTAGCCAATTGATGTCAATGTAATCAATGTCAATGTAGCCAATGTCAATGCAGCCAATGTCAATGTCAATGCCACCAATGTCGATGTAGCCAATGTCAATGCAGCCAATGTCAATGCCACCAATGTCAATGTAGCCATTGCCAATGCAGCCAATGTCAATGCAGCCAATGTCAATGCAGCCAATGTATATGCCAATGTAGCCAATGTCAATGCAGCCAATGTCAATGCAGCCAATGTCAATGTAGCCAATGTCAATGTCAATGTAGTCAATGTCAATGCAGCCAATGTCAATGCAGCCAATGTCAATGCCAATGTCAATGCCAATGCAGCCAATGTCAATGTAGCCATGCAATGTCAATGTCAATGCCAATGCAGCCAATGTCAATGCGGCCAATGTCAATGCAGCCAATGTCAATGTAGCCAATGTCAATGTAGCCAATGTCAATGTCAATGCCAATGCAGCCAATGTCAATGTAGCCAATGTCAATGTCAATGCCAATGCAGCCAATGTCAATGCAGAATGTAGCCAATGCATGGAGCCAATGTCAATGCAGCCAATGTCAATGCACCCAATGTCAATGCGCCCAGTGTCAATGTAGGTAATGTCAATGTAGCCGATGATAATGCAGCCAATGTCAATGTAGCCATTGTCAATCACCCAATGTCAATGCAGTCAATGTCAATGTAGCCAATGTCAATGCAGTCAATGTCAATATATCCACCCAAGTGTCAACCACAGCAAAGCCAGGGAGTGAAACCAAACCAAGCCAAGCCAAGTCACTGTCATTGCCAAGCCAAGCCAAGCCAAGCCAAGCCAGGGAGCAAAACCAAACCAAGCCAAGCCAAGCCAAGTCAAGCCAAGCCAAGCCAAGCCAAGCCAAGCCAAGCCAAGCCAGGGAGCAAAACCAAACCAAGCCAAGCCAAGCCAAGCCAAGTCAAGCCAAGCCAAGCCAAGTCAAGCCAAGCCAAGCCAAGCCAGGGAGCAAAACCAAACCAAGCCAAGCCAAGCCAAGCCAAGCCAGTGAGCAAAACCAAATCAAGCCAAGCCAAGGAGCAAAACCAAGCCAAGCCAAGCCAAGAAGCCAAGAAGCCAAGTCAAGCCAAACCAAGCCAGGTAGAAACGTCAATCCAAGCCAAGCCATTGCAAGCTAAATCAGGGAGCCAAGCCTGTCCTCAGTCAGTCGTGCCACATGTCATCAATGCCACCAATGTCAATGTAGCCATTAATTGCCAATGCAGCCAATGTCAATGTCAATGCAGCCAATGTTTATGCCAATGTAGCCAATGTCAATGCAGCCAATGTCAATGCAGCCAATGTCAACGCAGCCAATGTCAATGTCAATGCAGCCAATGTCTATGCCAACGCAGCCAATTAATGTCAATGCCACCAATGTCAATGTAGCCAATGTCAATTCAGCCAATGTCAATGTAGCCAACGTCAATGTAGCCAATGTCAATGCAGTCAATGTCAATATATCCACCCAAGTGTCAACCACAGCAAAGCTAGGGAGCCAAGCCAACCAAACCAAGCCAAGCCAAGCCAAGCCAGGGAGCAAAACCATGCAAGCCAAGCCAAGCCAGGGAGCAAAACCATGCAAGCCAAGCCAAGTCAGGGAGCAAAACCATGCAAGCCAAGCCAAGCCAGGGAGCAAAACCATGCAAGCCAAGCCAAGCCAGGGAGCAAAACCATGCAAGCCAAGCCAAGCCAGGGAGCAAAACCATGCAAGCCAAGCCAAGCCAGGGAGCAAAACCAAGCCAAGCCAAGCCAAGCCAAGAAGCCAAGTCAAGCCAAACGAAGCCAGGTAGCAAAGCCAATCCAAGCCAAGCTATTGCAAGCTAAATCGGGAAGCTAAGCCTGTCCTCAGTCAGTCGTGCCACATTAGGGAACAAATGCTCTTGCTTCAGACTCTTCAGTTGGCTCTGCTGCAGTACTGGGCTTGCTAGCAGTCTTTACAGATGTGTCTGGATAGCTACCTGTTACTTTCCATGACTTCACTGAGGTGTTCTTCTCCAGTTACCATGGTCACACCCTGAACGATAGTTTGTGCCCTGTGAAAGAGGCGCCCTTTCACAAACACAAACTGTCGTTCAGGATGTGACCACAGTAACAGGAGAAGAACAGCCTCAGAGAAGTTATGGAAGGTAACAGGTATCCAGACACATCTGTAAAGACTGCTAGTACTGCATGTGTCTGGATACCTGTTACCATCCATGACTTCTCTGAGGTGTTCTTCTCCTGTTACCGTGGTCACACTCTGAACGACAGTTTGTGCCTGTGAAAGGGCGCCACTTTCACAGGAATGAACTGTCGTTCAGGGTGTGACCACAGTAACAGGAGAAGAACACCTCAGAGAAGGCATGGAAGGTAACAGGTATCCAGACACATGCAGTACTGGGCTTGCTAGCAGTCTTTACAGATGTGTCTGGATACCTGTTACCTTCCATGACTTCACTGAGGTGTTCTTCTCCTGTTACCATGGTCACACCCTGAACAACAGTTTGTGCCCTGTGAAAGAGGCGTCCTTTCACAGGCACAACTGTTGTTCAGGGTGTGACCACAGTAACAGGAGAAGAACAGCCTCAGAGAAGTCATGGAAGGTAACAGGTATCCAGACACATCTGTAAAGACTGCTGCTAGTACTGCATGTGTCTGGATACCTGTTACCTAGCTTCCATGACTTTTCTGAGGTGTTCTTCTCCTGTTAATGTGGTCACACCCTGAACGACAGTTTGTGCCTGTGAAAGGGCGCCTCTTTCACAGGCACAAACTGTTGTTCAGGGTGTGACTACAGTAACAGGAGAAGAACACCTCAGAGAAGTAATGGAAGGTAACAGGTATCCAGACGCATGCAGTACTGGGCTTGCTAGCAGTCTTTACAGATGTGTCTGGATACCTGTTACCTTCCATGACTTCACTCAGGGTGTACTTCTCCTGTTATTGTGGTCATATCCAGAATAACAGTTTGTGCCCGTGAAAGGGCGCCTCTTTCACAGGGCACAAACTGCCGTTCAGGGTGTGACCGTGGTAACAGGAGAAGAACACCTCAGTGAAGTCATGGAAGGCAACAGGTATCCAGACACATCTGTAAAGAGTGCTAGCAAGCCATGTGTCTGGATTCCTGTTACCTTCCATGACATCTCTGAGGTGTTCTTCTCCTGTTACTGTGGTCACACCCTGAACGATGGTTTGTGCCAGTGAAAGGGCGCCTCTTTCACAGGCGCAAACTGTTGTTCAGGTGTGACCACGGTAACAGGAGAAGAACACCTCAGAGAAGGCATGGAAGGTAACAGGTATCCAGACACGCAGTACTGGGATTGCTAGCAGTCTTTACAGATGTGTCTGGATACCTGTTACTTTCCATGACTTCACTGAGGTGTTCTTCTCCTGTTACCATGGTCACACCCTGAACGACAGTTTGTGCCTGTGAAAGAGGCGCCCTTTCACAGGCACAAACTGTTGTTCAGGATGCGACCACAGTAACAGAAGAAGAACACCCTCAGAGAAGTTATGGAAGGTAACAGGTATCCAGACACATCTGTAAAGATTGCTAGCAAGCCCAGTACTGCATGCGTCTGGATAGCTGTTACCTTTCATGACTTTTCTGAGGTGTTCTTCTCCTGTTATACTGTGGTCACACCCTGAACGATGGTTTGTTCCTGTGGAAGGGCGCCTCTTTCACAGGAATGAACTGTCGTTCAGGGTGTGACCACAGTAACAGGAGAACAACACCTCAGAGAAGTCATGGAAGGTAACAGGTATCCAGACTCATACAAGACATCTAGCAAGCTCAGTACTGCAGCAGAACCAACTGAAGAGTCTGAAGCAAAGAGTATTTTGTTCCCTTATGTGGCACGACCAGTGACTGAGGACATGAGACAGGTGTGCAGACAATACAGCATCAAGACTTCCTTGCGATCAGCATCCACACCCTGCAGACAGCTTGACTGGAACCACCATCGCCAGGTAGATTGGGACAAGATCAAGGTGTTGGACAAGGTGGTAACCAACACCACGCTACTCATCAAAGGAGCCTTCCACATAGCGAGCTTCGAATACTAACAATGCCTGTACGTACTTGCTGATACCAATGTCCAATGTCAATGCAGCCAATGTCAATGTTATGTACCCGATGTCAATGCAGCCAATGTCAATGTATGCACCCGATGTCAATGCAGCCAATGTCAATGTATGTACCCGATGTCAATGCAGCCAATGTCAATGTATGTACCCGATGTCAATATGTCAATGTATGTACCCAGATGTCAATGCAGCCAATGTCAATGTATGTACCCGATGTCAATATGTCAATGTATGTACCCAGATGTCAATGCAGCCAATGTCAATGTATGTACCCGATGTCAATGCAGCCAATGTCAATGTATGTACCTGATGTCAATGCACCCAATGTCAATGTATGTGGCAATGCAGCCAATGTGCCCACGTCAGTGTCAATGCACCCAATGTCAATGCTCTCTATGTCAATGCAAAATTAATGCACCCAATGTCAATGTAGCCACCCAATGTCAATGCAGCCACCCAATGTCAACGTAGCCACCCCACGTCAATGAAGCCACCAAATGTCAATGCAGTCAATGTGCCCATGTCAATGTCAATGCTCCCTATGTCAATGTAGCCACAATGTCAATGCACCCAATGTCAATGCTCCCTATGTCAATGCTCCCTATGTCACAATGTCAATGCACCCAATGTCAATGTAGCCAATGTGAATGTAGTGCAGCCAATGTCATGCAGCCAATGTCGATGCCAATGCTGGCAATGTAAATGTAGTCAATGTCAATGCTCCCTATGTCAATGTAGCCACAATGTCAATGCACCCAATGTCAATGTAGTCAATGTCAATGTAGTGTAGCAAATGTCGATGTCAAAGCTGGCAATGTAATGTCAATGCAGTCAATGCAACATAATTATGATTGATGTATGTACTGTGTGAGCTTACCTTCACTCAGCTGTGAATGTTATTTACCTAACTACTCTATTGTATAGGGTGTTGTAATATCTCATGCATGGTGGAAATATCACAGTACTGGTACTAAGATACTTCACGGTTGAACAAGTTGATACAAGGTAGTTTGTGCCAACAGGTAAAATACCAGTATTACCCATGAATTTCAAATCTGTAGGTTCTGAAATCACATGATACAGGTCTCAATTGAAAGGTAGCCTCCTCCCCAGGCCATTGCCCAGTTAGCTATTTATGTCTTACAGTAATGCGGTTTGTTGCATGCGCGTGGCCCGGGATAGCCTGGGAATCAGAGGCTAGCCCACAGGTATAGTCTATAAGATACCAAATATATAACTCTCTTCCCTTTCTCCCAGGTTCACCTTTTCCACTATGAGGCAAACTTGCTGTCCATGAGTGTCTGTACGAGAGGATGTGGAGGGTCACTGCAGGTTCTGCTGGAGTTCCAAGAGCTTGCTTTCCCTTATAGCTGCACGCACACATGGAGCTGGAACACTTCACCTTGGGCAACCAAACACAAACAGAGAATTTGAATTCAACACTACATACAACCATCTTTCAAAAACCCGTACTACTAGAATGTAGCAAGCCTGGCAAACAAAATTCCATCATTATAGAGCACACAAAACTAATGCTTTTGAATAGCTACCATTAGGTTGTTTCTCACACTCACCATTGCAGACTCGCTTGAGACAATTAGACGCCAGAGTGAATTTGGCAAGCCCGCGCAAGTTCAAATACAAGTTCCAAACTCAAGTGGTGCACATGCGCATTGCAGCATATAATGGCGCGAAAAAAACGGAGCGAAATGACGAGAATCCGGGGGCATTGCCAATCATGTCCGGCCACCAATGCTGCCAATATCCAAGTCCAAGATGTCCCTGCTCCAATCTGCTGCTGCTTATATATAACTACTGTCATTGTTGGGCACGAAATGGTAGCTATGTAGCAATAGCTGCAAATGTCTAGACATTGATGACTTGTCAGCAGTTACTGACAAGGCCGGGGCCAAGGGCAACTATAGTTGCATTGCTATATAGCAATGCAACTATAGTTGCCCTTGGCCCCTTGTCAGTTGACACCAATAATATTTAACACACTACATGCACTTTGCGTGGAGCAAACCTCTGACTTGCCCACTATTATCAAGTCGCATGCATTATAATGAGTTATGATACAATAAAAAATAACCACTTCCGAAGCTGAATACTCGAATTATAGTGACAGCGAGTATAACACAGGGAGAACAACAGATAAGTGCTTTAGAAACAAAATCGATACGCATGGAGCTTGTCATATTATCTTAGATATAGTTTATTTATAGTTCTAGAGTGCTACATGACTGTGAATTTCTTACACGATAAAGTGTGTAATGACATCATCGTCATTGTGCAATGATGACGATGCCTTGGGCCCGGGGCCAGCCATAAGCACAAGTGTTCTCCACCCAGCCCTAGCATCAGATCTCAGTATAATATAGAGTTACTTCATAGGCATTAACATACCACTGGTAGTTCCATTCCAAATTAAGCTGTGCATTTGAGCGGTGCTTTATGTGTAAGTAGACACGAGTCACTCTTGTGCAAAGCTCTAGTAGCAATACAATAAAATGCCACAAATTAAAATGAAGTGCCAGGTCTTGTTGCCGCACTTCATATTGCAGATTTGGCCAGCACTCTTAGTTAATTATTTTTCATGCATGAATCTAGCTAGCTCATTGCATCAACTTTTTCAAGCAATCAATGTGAGGTGGACATAATATGGTATGTACAATGTATCTCACTTCAAACTTGAGAAGCTAGCTCTGGCCTGGAGTCACTGCATGTCTTCCTGTATGTGCATATAGATGTTACCCAGTCGTGTGGCCTGTACAGTCATGTACAGCTACATGTATCTACAATGTCAAACCCTCGATCAGCCGGACTGCACGCCTTTGGACTGTATTGAAAATACAGCCCTCCATAGGAAATACTAGCCTCGTTCCCAGGCTCCTCCTCCCCAGCATTTTGCTGCATACTGTACAGTATGTGACAAAAGCTGGGGAGGAGCCTGGGAACGAGGCTAAGGAATACATAGATGTACTTTTGGCAAACAAAATTAATATGCAATAAACGTATACGTTGCTGTACAAAATAATAGCAGACTAGGTGTATAACAGACCGGGTGTATAATGCTGCATAACACTGTAGAATAATAATGTGGAACTATTTCTCTGACTTTCTGTCTTCATGAAATTTTTGGACCTGCATGAAAAAAGGAATGGTCCGTACACTTTTGCTGGAGTTTTCAGAGGGTTTGCCATGGTAAGGAATGTGCCCGCACGTGCATAGTTTCCCTGGTAGTGAAACATTGAGCACAAGCTCCATACATCAAATACTTCATTGCTATGAGGGATCTAATTGGCCCACTAAAGTTGGCCAAGTAAGATGATCTGAACAGGGAGTGATAGTATGGCTAGGATTCAAACGAGGACAAAAATAACTGTAGCGTGCATTCTTGGGTATCTTTGCGAATGTACCAAAATGTGATCCTAAAGTTGAAAAATGCAAATTTCAGATTCAGTCAGCAGACGAGGGGTATAGTGAGGAGTAGTCTCGGTCCCAGATCCAACCAACCCCAGCACGGATCGCTTTTAGTATCGCGCGCGGGGAAGGAAGGGTCTGGTAGATATAGTGCACATTCCTAAGGTCTCATTACCGTTAATTGAGACATTATCAGGACACATCAAAATTTCACACGTGGTCATCAACAGTCAAGCCGCCTTTGAAGACCTAGAGCTAGAGGCGGCAAGTACTGTACCGACACACGATCGACACACGATCGCTGTGCTTGGCTCAGTTTGGAAATGCCCTTTTTGTAGCAGCATTGCGAGTGACTTGCGCAATCATCGGCATCTGGGCACTTCACCATCTGTGGATGCTGGGATCAGCGAGCTGTGTCAGTGTTGGATGCAGCAAAGGAGAGATTCTACCTTCTGACCGCGTGTCCAAGGCGGGCTTCCAGACCATAGAGATGCTGTTGAAATTGGAGAGTAGCGCTGAAATCCAGAAGTTTGACAACACCTTTGTTATTTGCACGCTGGCGAATCTGTACTTCCGGCATCAATATTCGTATACGTCATTGAGATTACTTGTTCTACGATCTGATTGGATCCGCCCGGATTCTGGCGGAGTTTAAGGAATGTTGGCTATACCTACCAGACCGTATTTCCGCGCGTTATACTGAAAGCGATACACGCGCTGGATAAACGGTCTGGGAATGAGACTAAGTGAGGAGCTACACAGGCAGTGATCTTTCCTACCAGTTTCTGGATCCTGCTGACTGCTGAGGAGGATCCAGTGCAGTCCTCGGGGGTATAGGGAGGGGATATCCTGACATCGTTCAGAACAACAATGGTACTAGAAGACCACCTGATGTCGTCATACCTGGGGGAAACAAATACGAAGTGATACATGATTGATGAGAAAATGATGATGAGAGGAAGGAGTACGGCAAGTGATCAGCAGCCTAAGAACAGGGGTTTACACTACTACTGCAAGTTAGTCGTGTTCATAGGCCTTTCTACCAGGAGGTTGGACAGGACCAAACACGCACTGGTGTTTAGCAGCCATTAGAGCGATTGAACCCAGCAACAACATCGGCACTAGAGCTGCCGCTAGTCAGCTACTTCCGCGTATATTGTTACTGTGCACTATACCCACGGAATGTTTATTATATCACGTGCTCATGGACACACCATGCAAAATGGAGGGGGAAGGGCTGGTACTGCAGCGCAGTCCTAGTCTCATGCCCAGACCCCACCAAAGAATGGTTTGGCAACTTTTAACAGCTGTGCTATGATGTACTTTTCACTGTGTGTTAATCAGTGGTTCACAATGAACATTTCATGAAGCAGGCGGGCGCTGTAAGAAAGATCCTGCTGGATGTTGCCAGACCTGGGGGGAACTTGCCCCTGGTATCCCAAACCAGGAGCACTTATTCTGCTGCTCTGGTTCTCCAGCCTTTGAACAGACATCACAAAAACAGGCTTCAAGATCCTTCAGAGGGACCCCCCACATCACTAATGTCCGCATGCAATCAAAAACTATACAGTGGGAAAGCCTGCTAAAGTCTGAATTATTGTAGCTTACATGAAGGCAGAACATATTTGGCAAAGATCATAAACTATCAATTCAAGCAGTTTCACTTCCTGTCCAAAGAGTCAGATCTGGTCCTCCTATGAAGTCTACTACAGCAACATGCTACACTCACATCTTGCTAATGGAGTCAAACAGGAGCTGCGCCTCCTCTGAGACGCCCACACCTCTTGAGTTGACCTCCTTCCACTTGGCCTCAACGTTTTGTTCCAACCTCCTCTTCACCCGCTGCAGGTTGATCTCAGGGAGGAGGGGAGCGGGGTCCAGTGATTGCGGGGGCTGGGAGAGCAGCTCTAGGTCCGACACGTGTCTCAGGTTGACGACGTGCATGGTGCCTCCTGAGGAGCTGCCATCCTCCTCTGGTGTGAGGTCAAGGATGGTAACATTCAGAGATGATTGTACACTTACCCACCACCTTATCAGCTGATAACCTCATGTGGTGTTACATTATGGTTGGTGAAACAGGTGTCTAGTACAGACTCGGGATGCTGTGCCACCATTTTGGGCAGCAAGTAAGCATGTTAACAATGTGCTGTAGGTCACTACGTGAGCTCTCCATGCTCATATCATGCGAATTAACCTACACGTAGTAGCTAATATCGTGTAAGAAATTCACATGTAGTAGCGCTCTATGCCGAGGTCTTGGGTGGAGATCGTGCAAACCAATACGGGATGCACTATACTGTTCATCGCTGTCCTGATATTCAAAATGGTGGCATATGTTATTGCAGAAAGGACGTGTGTTGGAGTAGTGGTAATAACACCAGTGCACCCTTGTAGATGATTGCAATAGGTGTGTAACTACTAATTAGCTCTTCATACACAACATATTGGAATTAAGGGTTATCGTGTTCTATTGCCTTCAATATAACACAACTGAGGTAGAAAGTCTATTTTGTTACTGAAGAAAACTGTGACATACCATCATATGAACAAAATCTAACGTCTGAATACACATCATACAACAGCGCTCACTCAACAGCATACGGTGTCAACTATGGTCTATTTTGAGGATACTGATCACTACGAGTTTCATTAGATCGTCGGCGGCTACTACATTCCCCCTCAGTGTGTCTCCCTGCGTTGTTGTACACGACAGTTCGCTTCCCAGCGGCAAAACAGAACTCAAGTTCTTCCCATCCACTACTCCGGCAGCCATTTTTTAATACCTTCACGCATGCGTGCAAAAACCATTGAGCATTGGATTGGTCCATTTGAAATAATGGGCGGAGTTTAAATATTCAAACCGTGAGCGTTCTGCGTTTGTCACTTTCCACTTTGTTTTTTCTTACATTTTACTACTGAATTCGGCTGGAAATGGCTGGAACGACGTCTCTGGTGAATCAATTTGACGATATAGTGGCGGCAACTGGAGTGTTGTGTGCTGGAACCGAGGGAGGTAAGAGAAAAGACAATAATCACTGTTTTGGTGGTAGTTTGAAAGCGAAGCCTGTTGTAATAGGACCCCATTCGGAATACACACATTATAGTGGATATGTCCTTCCAGTTTTTTCCCAGTTTGTGGACCACCAACGTACCCTTCACACAAGACTGCAGGACATGGTGGAAGAAAATACCCAACTCAAGGTGAGCAAAATAATGGTATTACTTGTGCACATGTATAGCCTTGCAGACCCATTTATAGTCTTGCAGACCCAGAGAATTACAATCTGGGCAACTGGCAAACACAGGCGACTTCAAGTCAGTCCCCAATGCTGAACCGAGCGAATTGAAAGATCACACGTGACAGATTGGATCTGCCAGGATTCGAGAGTAAAGTGGTCCAAAGTAATTCGAGGGGCACTAGATGTCTAGACTAACAGTGTGTTTACACTACAGACCGAGAAAGGCCAGAGTCACTCCAGTACGACACAGTTCGATCTGGGAAGTGCATTTACACTACGTCTCGCAAGCGCTGCTGATGTAGGTATGGGTTGAAGTTCATCATGGATAGCATCTCACGAGAGTTTGCGGTTCTTGCTGATAGGGAAACAGGATAAAGTCAACAGTAGACTAGCATGCTCTTACCAACAGGTTCGATTGTGTTTATACATGGGGTGAGAGTGCCCGGTCAGTTCTAGTTCGATGGAGTTTGGTGGTCCCATATAGAACGGATCAGGGTGGCTCACTTTTGTAGCATTACAAGGCCATTCAAACCAATTCGAACTGTATCGATCCAGAGCGCTAGTGTAAACGGGCTGTAAGCTATAACCTGGTGCCATTCTTTCCAATTGACTGACGTGTTATGTTGTGAGTCCCACAGATGCCAGGGATAACAATGACGCTGTTGATGTATAGTGGAGGTGCATGAATCGCAACACAAAATGCTCTCTATGTCAGTTTCCCAGACCATTGTATGTGTCAAATAACAATGATACATTGTCTCCATTAGTACAAGTATACATGTCAATAATGATGTACATTGTCTCTGTACCACAGTCGGTAAATGAAGCAAATGGAATAAAATTGAAACATGCAAGGTGAGCAGTCTAGCTAGATTGGTGTTGTTAGAGTCACAAATCTGATGTAATTGTCAATGATGATGATGTCATCATGCTCTTGCCTCTTGGCTTCCAATATTATGCACTACACATTGCTGTCCACTGCAGGAGCTCATTTGACTTTCAGATGCAGAAAAGAGCTGAAGCTGAGGAGGCCTTAAAACAATATGTGAGTTTCTCCAGAATCATACATTCATCATACTGTTGCATCAAGAGCAAACAACATGACAACGTGACAGAGCAATGCTTGCTGAATAACATTAGTTTGCTGAAGAAAAGGTTACTGAAATGTGATGGGTGGGCTAGCAACGAAGTGGCAGCAGACTGCATGCTGAGCAGAAAGCTGATGAATATGAAGGAACGTACAGAGTTAGCAAGACCAAAGCAGTGTCATTATTGTCAAACTTTATTCACTACCTGGTATCAACTGACAGTTCTTAATATAATTGTTGGTGAAACAGACCAGAACGAATCAAGAGTCATGAAGAGTTCACTGCTACAAAATTAGCACAGATCTAGAACACACGAGGCTCTCACGTGCTAGTCACATGACTCATTACAAAATTAGTCATGAATATACATAACTCACAAGCAGAAAACCTTTTCTTCAGCAAACTAATGTTATTCAGCAAGCATTGCTCTGTCACGTTGTCATGTTCTTTGCAAGAATTCGTGCCGAGCCAAATATTGCTATGGAGTCATGAGGTGATTTAATACCTAGTGCCTGCATAGCTAATGGTCTGCAAGCTGGAAGATATCCACGCTGGGGTTGGTTACAATATCTTCCACTGGGAATTTTGCAGTAGAGATATGTATGGGTATGGTATGAGCAGGAGCGCATAATTGATTGGTGTTGCGTCACAACCCTGAAATACCCATTGCAATTACGTCACGTTATCGTTATCCGTTTGATTTCCGTATACTATCCGGAAGCCGCCATCTTAAATGTCATAATATTATGCGGTATCGATCGAAACGTGCCCTACATCACTGGTAAGTGCTAATTAATAGCCTACATGTCATTCAATTCAACACATACTAGAAGCATTGTCGGTGCATGACTGCGCTTGCCGAGATCGCCATACAAGCTGCATTGACGCGCTATGACGCCAATAAAACACGTGACTAAGTACTTCCGCATGGCAAAACAACATGGCGTGTTCAATGGCAACTGGACGGAAACTACTATAGCTCACTTGTACTCGAGGTCGCGTAGCTGCTCGATCTAATCGGCATGGTAACTGCGCTAAGCTACAGCGACAGTTGACACAGTAGTACTTGAGCTGCTTGCGTTTCTAAGATCACTGTAGAAATTACTACTTTCTTGCCATGCAGTCTTTATGAGAGAAACTGAATATAACGGAGGGCGTTTCGGTTGTTTTACGGTTGGTGACGTCTAATGCAGCCGCTATAGATCTATCGCAAAAAATGTTCGTATTCTCGAAATGATGACATCATGCGCAAGGGTACGGCCGGCCCGGGCGAATTTTTTTTTTGGACGTACTAGTCTCTGGCAGAATCATCAACTACGCATGCGCTAAACCGTAACCCAACCCTAACCACACCCACAAATTTGCAATTTGAACGTGCAGCACAAGGAGCTTGGAGCGGACGAGTGTTTGGTAGCAGAGACAGAAGGAGCTGGTGTTTGCTGAGTCGCCATGAACTTGGCCTGGACCCCAAACTAAACTTGGAACCCCTCAACTACCTTAGCATTTGTCTATTCAGTTTTTTGTACTGCATCAGTATATGTACACATGATGGGCTCAATCCAAAGTGTTTGCAAACAGTCCTGTAAGCATCTTCAATTTCTTCAGCCACCCACACTGGCCAAAACGCTGCTTGCTGCTTTACGTCGTACTCCAGGTAGCTAGTAGATTGGTGCCAGTCAACAAGCCATCTGTGTAAAGACGAAATTCATGAGAAAATCAGCTAGAATGGAGTATAACGTTCTGAAAGGGGTGTCCCACGTAGGTTGTGATACATTTGCACAGTATATCGATATCCCTGAGGCATGCACAACTGTGCATGTGGATTCGCCATCACCTCCCTCCAACTTGTTACTATTGGGATGCTTTAGCACCGACTAGAGGGAGTGGCAGTGTGACAAGTCACATACACTGTAATTTCGTTTGTTCTACGATTCAAGTTCTCCATGGGAGAAGCGGGGAGAAGGCTGCTCTGCACTTTCAAATAATGCATCCCAAATACAGTACAGACTTCCAACGACTTACTTAGCTTAGTCTGGTACCAGACTCTCGCTCACGGCAGAGGAGTTTGGTCGACGACATACGACTTGTTCTGACACTAAACAGGTGGAAACCACAGCACTTCTCTATACATTAGCCTCGAACCCAGGCGTGGAAGAGTGGGAAAAGAGCGCCTGGTATCCACTGTTTGCGCACGCGCTTAATTTCCCGACATTCCGGGAATCCCGGATAAGACCGCGTCATTCCTGTGGTGACGTCAGATACGTGTTCGTAAACTTAACCGTATCACGATCGTATTTTGTCAATAATGGCGACTTTATTCAAGATGTAGACAAGGCTGTTTCGTACCTTCAGCGACTTGGGTGTGCAGTGATGACGCTCGAACCCGAGCAGAGGGCATCTCTGAAGTGAGTATACGAAGAGACTCTGTCTACGCACTGGTTTTGGTAAGTCATTGTGTCTCATCCCTCATGGCACTGATGACAGACCAAGTTCCAAACGTGAGAGTCAAAGCTGCGATCATGTCTTCGTGGTTTCGTTGTGTGGTATAGACGTCATTGTTTACACTTGGATAGTTTTGCGACGTCATCTGCATAAATCCACGTGGTTTTATGTAATGATTAAGTGCATGCGCAGACAGCGGATACCAGGCGCTCTTTTCCCCTTCCTCCGCGCCTGGGTTCGAGGCTATATACGTTAGTAATCTGCTTGCCGGTAGTGTACTTAACACCTGGGAAAAAACACCGTATATGGAAGCACTGTGGTTCACAGCTACTTATCAGCCACCTCAGAACAAGTCGTATATGGGCAGTCTACCAGATTCCTCCGCTGTGCGCGAGTGTGGTGACCGAGACTATACTTCAACTACATTATTGTATACTGAGCACAATATGTAATATGCAGCATCACTGAGAATATCAGCGAATGCAGACTTATCTACCGGACTCAACTACCAGTCGATATTTGAACCCTGAAAAATGTCAGTACAGTAGTACTTTGGAACAGAAATGGCGGGAAATCACACTCAATCCGTGTAATAATATTATATCCATCTCTGTACCTCATGACAGCTTCATCGCTTCTGTTTACAGCTTTATCAGCAGTTGTTCAGCGTTCCTTCTCAGGACTTTGCCCCACCATGTGCTTATGGGGGCGTGTCGTACTAATCTGCGCATGCGTAGTTGGTGGATCTGCCAGAGACTAAGTCGAAAGTACGTCCAAAAAAAAAATTCGCACGGCCCGGTTAGGGGGTGTGTCGAGCTGAGAAACATGTCGAAGTACGAGTACGTTGTGTTTCGCGAGTATTTTCAAACTATTTTGACTGGTATTCAGACTTCTGTTTGCGATGTAGCGAACAAGTGTTTCGCGCGTGGAGTAATAGCCGAAAGTGTTCACCGATCCGTCGTGGATGGAGTAAAGACACCTGGAAATAAAACACTGGAACTTTTGACAGCCGTGGGGGACCAAATCCAGACCGATGTGAAGATACACCAAGCTCCTAGCAAATCCCGCTTTGAAAAGTTTGTAGGTATCCTCGAGGAAGAAGCGGTGCACGAGGAACTGGCGACAACTCTGAGGGATGCGTGCCTCAGAAAGGAGAAAGAATCTCAAGCTTCGTTGGAAGCAGAGCCTAAAAGTAATCAATCAGTCAGTGGTGGGCAGGAGCACTCGTCTCTTCCCAAGACTGACTCTGGTATTGTACTCGAACTTTCAAGTGTTGATATTGAACAAAGCTCTCTGAGTGGTCTTGATGAACTCCCGGAGCAATCCTGTGAGAATTGTGATGCTGCTGTCCCAGAATTTGAGGATGATATGGTTAGTGCTGGCGGTGAAAGTGAAGGTAAAAATTTGAAACCAGTTGAAGAGACTGAACAGGGTGACTCAAACGTTGTGGTAGGGAAGGAAACGTCTTGTCCTCCAAGTGCCTCAAATGTTGTGGTGGAAGAGGAAACGTCAAGTCCTCCTGGTGCCTCAAATGTTGTGGTAGGGAAGGAAACGTCTTGTCCTCCTAGTGCCTCAAATGTTGTGGTAGGGAAGGAAACGTCTTGTCCTCCAAGTGCCTCAAATGTTGTGGTAGGGAAGGAAACGTCAAGTCCTCCAAGTGCCTCAAATGTTGTGGTAGGGAAGGAAACGTCTTGTCCTCCAAGTGCCTCAAATGTTGTGGTAGGGAAGGAAACGTCAAGTCCTCCAAGTGCCTCAAATGTTGTGGTAGGGAAGGAAACGGCTTGTCCTCCAAGTGCCTCAAATGTTGTGGTAGGGAAGGAAACGGCTTGTCCTCCAAGTGCCTCAAATATTGTGGTAGGGAAGGAAATGTCTAGTCCTGCAAATGACCTTGTGAAAAAATTACTAGATGCAGCATCAGAGGCGAGAGAACTTTGTACCGAGAAGGAAAAACTGATGCATGAGAGAGATGACGTTAGTGAGCAGTTGCTTAGAAAAGAACAGCAGCTGAAGCAGATGGAATTGAAATTTAAACAAACACAGCAGAAGAGAGATTCTGAAGTGAAGAGCTATCAAAATAAAACTAGTGAATTGTGCACAATTATTTCAAGTAAAGAGCAAAGGATTAGAACACTTCTACATGACCTAGAGGTACAGCAAAATCTTAGTGATGAAAATGAACAGCTCAGTGAAGGGATTGCAGAACTTCATAAGAGTCTATCTCTTGAAAAATCTCAGAAGGAAGAAGCAGAAAGAGAGCTTCAAGCAATTCAAGCCGAGTGCGTCAATAATGATGCACGTCATATCAGTATGCAGCAACAGCTTAAAGAGGAAATGTCAAAACTAGAGAAGGAGAGGGATCAACTTAAAGAGGAGAGGGATAGCTTACGGAGAAAAAGTGCACATCAAGAACGTATAATAGCGGAACTAGTAGCTGTAGACAAGAAAGGGACTTTGATTTGGGCTATTACTACTATAACACTTGTTGTTTCATTCTGTTTTGTAATTGTGATTTTCGAGATTTTTAGATTTCTAAGTACTCATGGCCATTGTGAACTTTGATACTCTATACTTGAATCAACCAATTTTTATTGTGAATCGGTGCAGATCAAAGAAGTTCGAGTCAGAATGTTGTGTTGTTGTGGGTATAAATGTAATACTGCCCTATTTTCTCGCCCCAGGAGAAGCAGTTCACCATCATCCTTGAGCTGTTGGGGGACAACCGTCTGAACACACTGACAGCAGATGAGAGGAGAAGTCTTGCCTTCCTCAAGAAGAATGAGAGGAGGTCCTCTTTCAGCCCTGGGTGCGTGGGGGGGGGGGGGGGGGGGGGGGGGGGGGGGATTTAGAATTTCATTTGGGAGATCACCCTAGGCACTCGGCAGACCCTCTGGGAATGCTTACGAAACCTGAGTGTTTTCCTAAGTACATGTACGAGTGTTGCCAATGTAGCTACTGGGAGTACAGGATACCTTGATGGCATGCTCAGCTTTCATCCTAATATGGGGAGGAGTTAATAGCAGACTCAGCATGAAAACACTCAACAGCAATTGCCTTACTACCGTTAAAAAGCCGTAATACTAAGATGGCTGTTAACAGCAACGGCTGGATATATGTATACGTGATTCTGCATCAAACATCCAAGTGGAGATAAGTGTCCAACCAACCCAAGCATGTTGTTCAGCCTAGGATTATCTGTGCCCTGGCAGCTTGAGTTCCCTGTAGGAGAGGTCCTATACTCTTGATACTGGCTACACGTTCATCTTTGCCATGCTACAGGAGGAGCTTGCTGGATGAGCCCAGTGTGGTCCTGTCCCCTTCTGACGTTAGTGTGGACCCCCTTGATGTGGATGAGGTGAGTAGAGGGACAGTGGGAGGTAGCCTCAACTTGGTCCCAAAACTCATTCATGATCACTGTTTATACTGCATCCTGAGAATGAGGCTGGAGGTTTGTATTATATTACCATATGTATGTATATACCTGACACATGCATCGTTGTATGCACAAACACTATATTATAGGAGGCGGGGAATGGCACAAAATGGAAGAGAGTGAGTACTTTTTGAACTACGTAACATACTATAAAGCACAGCAACATTGGCAGAGTATGTTACTATTGTTATCCACAGCGCCGCACAGCCAGTGTAGACAAAGTCACCCAGAAGTTCTCCCCACCCAAGAAGAGGAAGAGATCTAATGTGAGTGTGATACTTCACTGAGTTGGTCTACTCCAATTTCATTGTTGTATCATACACACACATGCAGGAAGATGCAGCTGGAGGCCAATACAAGCGGGGCAAGTCCTCTCTGAGCCCAGAGGGAGAGCTGTACAAGGTCCCTCGTCTAGAGAAGCAGTTCAAGAAACCCCCTCCACACAGGAACAGAAGGCGCCCAACCAAGGCTCACCTCAAGCAGATGGCCAGCCCTGGGTCCGGAGGAGGTGAGTGTGCAACGGAAGCACGGTGGATTAGACAACATGCTCTCAGTCTGGAAGCATGACTGTAATTAGGTTTGGATTTCTACTTTCCCTTATGCTTGGCTTTCAAGTGCTTCAGTGCAGTGTTCATTGACTTTCTCCAACATGTGCTCATGCACATACACATGCAGACGAAATGGATACCTTCAAAAGTCCTCCTCCACGAGAGGATGAGATGTCACAAGTGTCTGAATTTGAGTCTGACGATGCCCCCAGTGCCCCACCTCTCTCTCCCCGGATGTATCCTGATCTTCCCTCCTCCGATACAGAGCGGGAGATTGGTGTAAACTTTCAGGTGCCTGTCATACCCGTCACCCCGCTCAGATTCCGCTCCGACATCAATCAGCAGAGGGTACGTTGTTAGCACACTTCTGGAATGTGTGCATATTATTATGACATTGTATGCATTCTGTATTGAAGATGTTGCATGGGCCAATCAGTACTTTACTTTTATAATCCCCCCTCCTCCCCTGCTCCTCTAGCGCCACATATTCTTCAAGAAGACCCTGGTCAAGGTTGAGACCTGCCAAGTGGTGAGTTGTCACAAGACATGATTTGTTGAGTCAAAGACATTGAGATGCTCTCTTCTGCTCTGCAGTGCAACAAGAAAGTCAAGTTCGGGCAGAAGTGCCTCAAGTGTAGAGGTATGCAATCAATCAATCAAACTTTTTTTGTCACCTGCCATGTGTGTTGAAAAAAATGGACAGTTTTAATTTTAAATTTGTGGTCAACTTGTGCTACACTGCACCAATGGATGTATCAGAATTTTACCTGTCTCCCTCCCTTCTCCCTAGACTGCCGTGCTGTATGCCACCCAGACTGTGAGACCAATGTGCCCCTCCCCTGTGTGCCCTCTGTCCCAACTCCAAAGAAGAGGTTCCACGTAAGGAGACTTCACTGCAACTTGTTGAACTAGGGATGGGTACTGATGGTGCTAGTGATTTTCTAACTTGCAATAATGTCAGCCACTCTTAGCCTCATTCCCAGGCCTCCGCCCAGATTTTATCTCGCAGCTGTGGAGAAAAATTTTCTCCACTGCTGCGAGATAAAATCTAGGCAGAGGCCTGGGGACGAGGCTAAGTCATTCCTACATTCAACCTAGATATAACCTTTTAGGGGCTATGTTCCTCCTCACAGGATGCTGACTTGGCAGCCTTCTGTCCCACCTCTGTTCCCCGTTTGCCTGCACTCATTGTCCACTGTATCACTGAGATCGAGAAGAGGGGACTCACCCAGGTCGGCATCTACAGAGTGCCAGGGTATGTTCACAACATCACAAACAGCAACAAAGTAGTCAAGTATCCTGTCTTACATACCCAATCATAAAATATCCAATCCAATTTGTACCATAGTGTGTTGGCATTTGAAAGGCACCACCACAGTGGACAAATCCCTTGTACACTAAGCGGTGCCTTTGAAGCCAGGGGTACATCCATGTACCCTGGGGGCTCCATGGCAACTGTGGTTTCTTCTCAAAACTGAAACTAATAATTACATTTCAGTGGAGTACAAACATACACTAATACCCACGCACACATCATAATTCCAATTTCCGTGTATTATAGGTACAAGTCAGCTATACCATGGGTTTCTAGGGTGTATGCCCCTTTGTGCAGTTTTATGTATTCCTTGGAATATGTAAAACTGCACTCAGGGTACAAATCCCATACACCCTAGAAACCCATGTTACTTTATCCTGTTAGTATGCACTAACTTAACTGTCTCTGCTCTCACCATCCTCGCACGACACACAGCTCTGACAAGATGATCAAGGAGGTGAAGGAGCGTCTCCTTCGTGTGAAGGGCAACCCTGGACTGGAGAGAGTGGAAGACATCAATGTGCTCTGTGGTGTCGTCAAGGACTTCCTCCGCAAACTCCGGGAGCCTCTGCTCACCTTCCGAATGCACAAGGCCTTCATGGATACCACCGGTGAGTATAGCATCTTCAACTCTCCCTTCTGACCACCACATGACTCAGCAATAGCACATTTGCATTTTTCCTCTCACACAATTTTGTGCATGGTGTATGGCCTGTGTGTAATACTACACTGCCTCCTTGTCCCTGCAGAGGCTGAGAGTGAAGAGTACGGTCTGGCTTCTACACTGGAGTCTATAGCTGAGCTGCCTCCCGCCAACAAAGACACCCTCGCCTTTATTATACTGCACCTACAGAAGTAAGTGTGTGTATGGTTTGGTGTCCAGACCCCCCTGAGGGTCTGGGAACGAGACTAGTGTGCATACTATTACAACAAGGCCAGCAATTATTATTAGAATTTTAATAATGCCTTGCCTCACTTCCTCCACAGGGTTGCTTCCTACAGTGATGCCAACAAGATGCCGGCTGCCAGTCTGGCCAAAGTGTTTGGTCCGACCATTGTGGGCCATGGGTGTGCCAATCCTGAGCCGTCCATCATGTGGCAGGACACACAGAAACAACCCAAGGTGGGAGAGAGGGACATTTGGGTCTTCTTTCTATACCTATGTGTATGTTGGTGAATTGATCTGCATGCCGAACAAACTTCCCCTTAAACTTCTCTTCCTCCTCCTTATTTCCCTTCCCAGGTGATGCAGCGTCTGCTCGGCATCTCATGTGACTACTGGCGTCAGTATCTCTCTCCTGTGGACAATCCTGACCCGCAGTCCCCCACACCCTCCTCTCAATCCAGCCCAGGAGCCATCTCCCCTGCAACCCCTGAGCTGAGGCCTGTACCAGAGAGCCCCTTCCTAGGGTCCTGCCAGTCCCCCAGGTCCAGGGGTTTTGCAGGAAGGACCCCACTTATGGCCAGGTGAACTAATGTGCTGGATGTTCATCTCAACTAATGAGAGTACATGTACCAGCAGTTAGGGCTGTCACAATATATCAATATGTAGCTATATTGCAATACGACGTATCGCAATACAATTCAATACACTTACTTCGACATATCGATATAATTTATTGCGTAGGGCAATATATTGCAGCGTATTGCGTGTATTGTGCCACAAAGTGTGCCCAGCGAAAGGCTGTTTAGCTCGGCAGGCAACCTCGTAAATGGCAAGAGATCCTGTCTTTTGCCTGAAAACGTTGACAAACTTCTTTTTCTGTACGATAACCTAAGGCGTTAACCTTCTTGTAGTTTTAAGACTTGCTGAATGTATACTTGCTCTTCCTGTTACTGGTTTAATAATAACCACATCTGTGTATTGCAATACAGCAATATATTGTGAACATCTTGCATGCAATATGCCAATTTGCCGTATTGTGACAGCGCCTGAGCCCTACCAGCAGTAGACTCACGAGCCAGCTGAATTTATTTTGAGCAGATGGTTGTAATTTTGCTCTGTTGCATATTATGTGATGCTAGGATTTGTACGTAGATAAGTATTCAACTCGGCTGGTTCATATTGATATTGTTCCTTCCTCCAGGTCTGGGGTCAATGGATCCTCTGCGCCCAGGCAAAGGAGGAATGGCAACTTCTTTGCAGCTCTGCAATAGACTATTGGCCTCTGAAGAAACTGACAGTACCTTAACCTCACTATCAATAACACATTACAGTTGGCTCTATTTATGTATGCATGTTACACCATACTATTTTTCATAGCCTAGCTGGCAACGACTTTGCTCGACAGTCAAGTTTCCTAAGAAGTCAGGCAGGAAGTAGGATACCTATACTTAGTGTGTGTACTCCGGACCAGTCATCAGTATTTACAAAATAAATCCAGCACGACCAGTGCAGTTTCCACATGATGTCACTTCCTGTGTACTAGTTAATCAACATTGCATGTAGAATGTTAGTCTCGTTCCCAGACCCCGAACGTGCACGTGCATTGGGGTCTGGGAACGAGACTAGTAGAATGTAGCCCTATCTCAAGTTGGAATGCATTAGCTTGTGTTCCAAAGGGAATGATTCCCCCCTTCTAATTCCAAATTGGTCAATCCAAATAGGAAGTGACATCATGCCGACCGGATGCCGGACCTAATAATAAAGTTATACAGAAATGACGTCACGTGTGTGTACGTGTACATATACGTATGTCATGCATGCGTATGCTATGTCATGTGACAATACACATTACGTAATCTGCAAGTTAGACCCTCCCTCGTTTTTTTTGCAAGATGTCAACATATCAGTACAGATGTGATGCTTTTAGAACTATGTTTTCTCGTTTGGTGGACGGAACCGTACCGTGTATCGAGGGATTGATCAACGAGGCGTATTCCGAGGGACTGATTGCGTCTTCAACTCAGAGTGGGCTGACCAACTCATCGTTTAATCTTTATACGAAGGCCAACAAGTTCTGGTCTGCTATTCAGAGCAGAGTCACCACTGATGACACTGGTGAAACATTCGAGCGCTTACTGAAAACGTTGAAGACACTACCTGCGATCGCTCATTTACAGAAAAAGCTTGAACGTTTGGCTCAATATGGCCCAGATCGTGAAGAGGTCACCGACCAGCCAGAAAGAGCGTTCTCGGGGCCTCATCCTGGTGGATCCTTCAGTGGCCAACATCCCATTGCAAACGTTAGTGGATCAAGTACAGCTACAGCACCTCCTGATGAAAGCATTGTAGATTCTAGCAATCTTTCCGTGGACTCAGGAGTATGGCAAGAACCTGATTCTACTCTTTCACTGGCTAACCACGATCTCTCATCAACATCTCAACCGGACTTTATGCCAATTGACAGTGTACAACACACACATAGCCAAGCTTCAGAACAACCAGCATTGACTCTGGAACCGGCTGAGAACTCTGCAGTGGAAGAAACTGGAAAGGGTACTCAGAATCACACACTTGTGACATCTGGTGGTCAGCAGCTAGCAGTTCCTCAACCCCAGAGCTGCA
Organism: Axinella damicornis; assembly: GCA_963931865.1. NCBI lineage: Eukaryota > Metazoa > Porifera > Demospongiae > Axinellida > Axinellidae > Axinella > Axinella damicornis. The sequence goes on along the minus strand of OZ007516.1, from coordinate 3,260,693 downwards.
GTGCAACCACCTTGACGCTTGATGAGGCACTAAGAAGTGTTCGCCTCAATGCTAACCTGAAAGATGCTGAACTGAGTCAAACGAAGGAAGAACTACAAAAATCACGTGCCGAGAATAATAGCCTACAACAACAACTGGAAAAATTAACAAAGGAGAAGGATAGAGAAGCCCAGGAAAAGGATAAAGAAATTAACGAATTGAGAGCTAAAATGCAGGAAAGAGAACAAAAAATTGTGAAGTTGGAAACACGAATTGCAAGGTTAGACACACAAATTGCAGTGTTGCAAACGCAAATTGCAAGTTTTGAAAAAGAGAATGAAGAATTAAAGGAGAAGAATAAGGAAACATCAAAATCCATGGTAGCTCAACAAACTGCTGCAAGCAAAAAGATGATTGCACTTGAAGCTGACTATCTTAGCAAAATGGATTGTCTGCGACGTGATCTAAAAGATGCAGAAGATAAAAAGAAAGATGCTGTGGTAGAGCTTTCAAAGTTGGAGACACAACTTGCCAAAGAAAAGTTGGCGTATGAACAAAAACTGAGTGAAATGAAAGCTATTGTTGCTGACAAGAATATGAAAGAGGCACAACTGGAAGTGCAACTAGCCCAAGAACGACAGAAAAACGCTGAAATAAGGGCTGAAATGGAATCAGATAAGCGTGAAAAAGCTGAAATAAGGGCTGAAATGGAATCAGATAAGCGTGAAAAAGCTGAAATAAGGGCTGAAGACGAATCAGCTAAACGCCGTTGTAGTGAAGCACGTGCAATGGACCTTGAAAAGCAATTAGCTTCATTAAGGGAACGTCTTAATGAAACAGATACTTCCTGAGTTATAATCATCATAATGTACCCCCTTTCCCCTCCTTCCACTATTTCTGTTGTTACAATGCTTGATACTCAATTGTAGTCTTGTATCCCAGGGTAGGTGTCCCATGCAGTAATGAGAATACCCGGTACAACAGTGACAGGTTGAGCAATGTGTTGCCACGCTACTTGGATACACCGTTCACCAATGCACAATCATTACTTTGTTATACCACCGATGTTATAATAAGGCTTGTGCAGAACTGCCAAAAACCAACTTTGATACTCCTTCCGGCTTCATTTCCAGCAATATGGCACGGCTGTCGAAATGCAGTTAGAGAGCCGTCGCGCGCCATGTTGGTGTTTCAGTTTGAAAGAGGCAAAACTGGAAGTGCAACTAGCCCAAGAACGACAGAAAAACGCTGAAATAAGGGCTGAAATGGAATCAGATAAGCGTGAAAAAGCTGAAATAAGGGCTGAAGACGAATCAGCTAAACGCCGTTGTAGTGAAGCACGTGCAATGGACCTTGAAAAGCAATTAGCTTCATTAAGGGAACGTCTTAATGAAACAGATACTTCCTGAGTTATAATCATCATAATGTACCCCCTTTCCCCTCCTTCCACTATTTCATTATGACTGTTGTTACAATGCTTGATACTCAATTCTAGTCTTGTATCCCAGGGTAGGTTTTCAACACCATTGGCTATAGCTTAACTAAGTATATGGTCTGATGCTAAACCAATCAGATGTGAGCTTAATTTGAAAACTATACTCCCTAGTGGTGCCCAGCTGAATGGTAATTAGGACGTCTGACATGCTTACAGACGTAGATGGATTTCTGTGTCACGTAGCAGCTGAAAGACCAATATGGCGACGGCTCTCTAACTGCATTTAGACAGCCGTGCCATTGCTGGAAATGAAGCCGGAAGAGTATCAGAAGTTGCTCTTTGGCAGTTCTGCATTATAACATCGGTGGTATAACAAAGTAATATTATGTGTGTGCATTGGTGAACTGTTGTACCCGCTCTTTCTTGCGCATAATTATGCGCATGCGTACTAGCGTTGGTTATCCATGAACTTTGAACTTTGCTGAAAGAAGACTTATCGCACGGTACAGCCATCATGCAGGACGCGTTGTATGCACAGTTGTTGTCCATGGGGTTTGAGCCAGATCAGATTGAAGAGTGTCAAGTAGCCATGGCACAGAACTCCCCTGGTGCCCAGTTCAACCTCCAGGCTGCCACAGAATGGTGGGTTGGGGAAGGGGCTGGGCCCGGGGGAGGGGAAAGCAAATTTCTGGTCATGTTTTCGTGGACATCACTGGAAATTATGTTGGCAGAGCCAATGAGATTGTATTTTCCACGTTGGTTAGCGGTTGCACAGTGATTACTCAAGTTCGGGGGGGGGGGGGGCATTGCACTCTTATTGTTCATGATCTGCTTGTCCCTGGATATCACACAGGCTATTGCGGAGGTCTCAGCAGGGCCTTTCATCTTCACCATCTGTCTCTTCCCCCCAAACCCACACAACCCCCCCTCTCCGCCTCACTTCACCTCCCATGACCTCTGACCCTGACGTCCACCCGGCCATCTCATCTCGTCAAGAGCTTTCTGCTCCTGCTCAGCCCATGCACAGCAGGTCCAACCTGGGGGAAGATCGCATGAGGGAAAAGGAGCGGTACGCTGCCAAGGAGAGGGAGGAGGTGGTGAGGAAGGCAAGAGAGAAGAGGGTGGCAGAGATCAAGGTAGGACCTTCTGTTCTTTCCAGAGTAATTTCTCATAATTGAGACTGGATGCCAAATCCAATTTCAGTATCATGTTGTTGTACTGGTCTGACCAGTACAACAACATGAACCCTGTGACAATGCCACAGGGTTGGGCTATTGCTGTGCTGTGACACGGATGGTATACAACCTAGAAAGCCACAAGACCACTCTAAAGGATTTCCCAGATCTACTTCTTCGGGAACCTACATGTAGGTACACAGTCCAATGCTTTACTCGCTGGGCCACCAGCAACCTTCCATTTAGTGCTATAAGGTTGGTCCAGTATGTGTGGGAACATGGCTGTGTGGTTAATCTTTCTGAGCAACTTACAGCTCACCATATTGACCTTGGACTCTCCTCTCTACCTGAGTAGGCACGACATCAAGTCAAGCGGCAAATCGCTGATGACAGGAAAGCAATGCAGGACCGATCCAAACGAACTGCCCCTGAGAAGCAACAGCAAAGTACTGGGGATGGAAAGGGAGCGAAGGGAGGAGATGGGGGAGGAAAGGGAGGGGGAGAAAGTGAGAGGAGTACGGAAAAGGATGGCCAGAGGAAGAGTGATGTCTGCAGAGTCCAGGTGAGCGTGCTTGTTAGATTACACTGTACACTCCTGGTAGAGAAATAATGTATGCGCATAGTGTAATGGATATGTTTAATTTTAGCGCTCTCAAACGGTGCACCCCCCCCCCCCCCCCCCCTCCAAATATCTTCGACTGACACCTTCACATTACTTTGGTGATGGAGTTATGAGCATTTGGTCATTCCATTGGCCGCCATTGGTCATTTAGGCAACCATATAGGTGTGCGTTAATTGGGGCAAGCTGTAAGTATGAGCTGTGTGAATGCAATGCAATGCATGAGGGGTGAGCATGCCCTACCAGGCGTGAAATTGCCACTCGAATATCTGATTTACGCAGTGAATGTGCATGGTTCATTACATGCTGCAGGTTAGGTTTCCCAGCGGGAAGGTGTTACGCCATAACTTCTCCCCAACTGCCACTCTGGGTGAAGTGGCAACCTTTGTGCTGTCCAGCGATCCCAAACTCAACAGTGTGCAACTTGTACAGGTCAGACCTGTTTTACGTGTTACACATACATTAATCAAAGTGTATGATATGCATGTACATGTACATACATACCCACTTCAGGTTAGCCTTGTTTCCAGGCTCCGCCCCAGCTTTTGTCGCTTGCAGTATGAAAGCTGGGGCGGGGCCTCGGAACAAGGCTACTTCAGGTACCATAGAACTTGCATCACCCAAGCAGATTTTTGTTTGAAGGCTGCTTTTGAAAAAGATTTTTTGTGTTAGGTCTAGCAAATTGTCTCTCGTATTAGTCCAAAAACCACCCTCTATTCACACGGATTTGTCTGTTCAACACACATTATCCATTCTGATTTGCTATAGCCATTCCCCCACCACGAGTTCACCCCAGAGGAGGCTCTGTCAACACTCCAGTCCCTCGGTCTGTGCCCCTCTGTCTCCCTGGTGGTGAGCAGCCACGCCACTGCCACTGCCACTGCCAAGAGGAAGACGGAAGGACAAGCCGAGGTAAAGATGGAATGGGAGGAGCCACAAAGTGGGGCAATCAGCGGACATCCTGCTAGTACTAGGACTTTCAAGAAGGATGTTTCAACCCACCCTCCCCCCAGTACTCATCCCGGCAATGCTCAAGGGGTGTTTAGTGGAGTTGGTCACACATTTGGGGGAGTTCCTGGTAGAAGCCAGCATCCACCACACCAAGGTCAAAGGTCAGATGAGTTCAGAATATCGGATGAAGCCATGGAAACCGAGGAACATGAACCAGATCAGCAAGATAAAGCTGCGTCGTCACATTCTGATTCCAGTGACGATGACGATGATGATCCCTCTAATCAGCAACCTCCTTTCAACTTCCCTCCGCCGCTACCTCACTTGGGCCTCCCTCCTGCCTTTGGCAGGAACGTACCTCCTCATATCCCTCAACCAAGGGTAAATGTCAATTTCCCCCCTAGACATCAGGCTGCATTCATGGGGGGCGATGACGATGAGTTGTTTGGTGGGGAGGGACACAGGCTTGGGGGGAAGGAGGCACGTATGGTGTTTGGAGATGCCCAGAGACCAGCTGAGTTACGTCAGGACACAGGTGGGTACTCGTGGAGTAACGTTCGATGTGTTTATGAGTACTTGATGTTGTGTACCTCTTATAGCCAGAAAAGCGGCTATGAAGAGAGCTGAAGTCGCCATTTCTCCTGTTGTCCAAAAAGGTACAAATCTTATAGTGGCTTCACATGCCTACCTAGTCTCTGTGTGCCGCTTTGAACAATGGACTCTTTGGAATGAGTAACATGTTGGCAGGGAAATCAACCATCTGGTATGTACTTCTAACTGTGGTCAGTGTGATATCTTTAAGTCCTGGACATCTGGTCTGCTGTGTGAACTAATGATAGTATAAAAGTATGTGTACTGAAGTCCAACTGGTTCACCCATTTGTCCTAAAGTCAACTTGCAGTTGTACTGATCTCTGCTCCAACCCTCCTCAGCCCCGCACCTGCATTCCTCCATCCCCTCTCTGGAGACTCTGTGTACTCGGGCAGTGGTGGGGTGGAGTACCAGCTATGGCCTCCCCTCCTGCTCCTCCCTCACCCCCCTCGCTGCCCAGCGACTCCTTGGTGCACTCATGGAAGCAAAGAGACTCCACCCAAAGACATTACCTGCCTTTTATGGATGGTAGGTGTCTACCTCGTTGCTGTAACCAACTGCGTCACTAGCTCGTGTGTGTTTGCTTGTGTCTTTTTTACTTCCCAAGACAAACAGAAGTCATGAGTCAGTTGACTCTGTTTGCCGAATCCAGTTTGCTTCAGAGTAGGGCTGAGCAATTATCTCTGAACATCGTGATGGTGATGGCAGCAATCTCGACTAAGATGTTAGTCAGCCGTGCAAAAGTGCTTATGGGTTTTCATGAATATACTTAGCAGGACTGTGAATACAATAATCATGGCTATGAATACAGAAGCACGGCAATGCCATAGTAGCCTTGTGGCTTTGAATGGTGTATGCAGGTCTCCTTCAGGCGGGAATTTTGGCATGATCGTGATATAATCGATAATCGTGATTGTATGGATAAAAGAATCGTGATGTTGGAAAGTCCACAATCGCTCAGCCCTACTTCAGTCTCTGCTGTTTATTCCCAGTCTTCATCCTACCCTTCTTATCTACTCATCTCCTCCGCCAGCCACTTACAGAGCATCAAGCTGGACAACTATTTGTACGCCACCAACGAGCTCCTCGGTAGCCTACGGTAAATCTTCCTGACAAATAGTGCTCATGGAAACCCATTCTTCCTGACACTAGGTACCTCAATGCTCACTCGTCGGTGTTTTCAATCTCCAGATATATCACGTCTCTGACCCACCTGAGTCTGGTCTCCTGTACCATCATCACTGACAAGGCAGTCATGAGCCTCTTCCCATGTGAGCACACGTGTCATAGATCCTGCTGGAGTGGTAGTCTTGAAGGGGATCATTTCTCATTCTCCAGATCTCTCAGGACTGACCTACCTCAATCTGAATGGATGCAGACAGCTGAACGAAACCATATGCAGATCCATCAGATGTCAGTCAGCAGTCAGTAGTAATTTGTGTTGTGCCTCCTCCCGTAATTTAGATTGCAGAGTATACAAGTGTTGTTATAATCAAGGCTGTACAAGCCAAGAATATCCAGAACTGTGCTGCGTAGACTACTGTAATATCCAAGACTGCTTAGCTAATGATAGTAATATCGACTGAGATACTGGAATGCGCAAAGCAAGAACACTGTACTGCCAAAGCCTATGTGATTCATAGTTACACAAGACTATACACAAACCAAGAATACCCAAGACTGCATGTGCATTATTATCCTAGAGTATCCAAGCCTAGAATACTGATTACAATGCTACTGATTTGTACTGCTGGTTTGGTCTGCTGTAGGCTGCAAGTCTATCGAGGTTCTGAGGTTGAGTCATGTGAAGGTGTTGGACAGGGGGTTGGGGCACCTGCTCCACCAGCCGCTAGAGAGCCTCAGAGAATTGGACCTTTCTCACACACTCATCACTTCCAGGTCACTGGAGCTACTGCCACAAGGTGTGTGTGTGTGTATATTATAACACGTATGTGTGTGTGTGTGTGTGTGTGTGTGTGTGTGTGTGTGTGCGTGTGCATGTGTAGGTATGTATGAAATTCTCAAAGATTTGCATGTATGACTCACACATCAGCAATAAACGTCTGGGGCTCAGAAGCACAGCATAGTTGCCATTGGACTCAAAGCAACCACACATTGCGTTTGGTCCCTGATGCCTAGAAGTTCATCATACATACAAGTGTACGTGATACATAATATTTGCTTCCTACCTGGGACTGCTGTCAGCCATATTGTGCTAGCTTGCATGAAGTAAAGAGTAACGGATGCTAAAATAAGCACCGGGAATGTGTTGAATGTTTTCCCAGGGCATGCCGATGTATGTGTTGAATGTTTTCACAGGACACATCATGTATGTTGATGTTGATTCATGTTATTCTAGGAACACCAAACCTGGAAATATTGAGTATTGAGTCAACAAAGGTAAGGGCGGCACAAAATCTACATGACATTGTGTTTATCACTTTCAAGAATGATGCAAGCATTTTACACACACACAGCATTTTACACACACACAAATTGTACATGTGTTTGTCAAGCATTTTACACACAAAAAATACACAAACACGCATATACACACACACGGTCACACACGTACACACACATGTACATACACACACACACATGCGCACACACACACACACACATACACACACACACACACACACACACACACACACACGTACACACACATGTACATACACACGCACACACACACACACACATACACACACACACACACACACACACACACACACACACACACACACACACACACACACACACACACAGGTGGACACCTTTGTTCCCCTCTGTCGGTTAGCTCACCTCCACACCCTGAGTGTGGCCCACTGCTCTGCATTCAATACCGTTGGCTCCCTTTGTGGGTGCAGCACTCTGCACTCTCTGAACCTCAGTGGAGTAGCAGTGGACTACAGCAGCCTACAGCAACTGGGAGGTGTGCGTTTGTAAATGGTTGAAGTGACTTGTGTTGGACTTATCTCATGAATATTTTGTTCCAGGGTTAAGCCTTAACACACTGAAGCTTCCTGATAGAAACGTATTTTTTGATGATGCTATGGAGATCATATCAAGTATGTGACAATAGCTAGATAAGCATTGATCACAGCAGGTGTTAGCATACATCGTACCTTCCTCTCCACCAGAGTTCCCCCTCTCCTCCCTAAGTCTGATGGACTACTGTCACGTCACTGACGCAGGCGTTGCCTGCATTGTTGGCATGCACACCCTGACTGAGCTCTCTCTCAGCCGTACCAAGCTCACTGACGATGGCATGCCATTCCTGGAGGGTTAGTAGGACAGAGGGACATTTGGCTGGTGTTCAGTTGAGAAGATAAACCTTATATCTGTTTCACAGGTCTCAGTGGTCTGAGGCAGCTGAGTCTGGACAATACTCTGATCACTGACGAGGGTATCAGGCACATTGCGGGTTAGTAGTCATGGAAGCCTTGTTGTACGCGGCCTGGGAACGAGGCTATAGTCATGGTAACAATTATAGTCTTGTTCCCATCCAGCGCGTGTATCGCGTCCGTTATATACTAGGTAACAATCTCCTTATTGATGATCATAACTATGTGAAGCAATACATCTTAGAACATATACCTTTATCGTTATCCCTCCACATACAGGTCTTGTTGGTCTTGACTCTCTGAGTCTTTCTGATACCAAGTGAGTTCAGTAAACAACACCGTTCTTGAAGGTGGTAGTTCAAGTTGTCAGAATTTGGTGTGAATGTTACATGGGTTACCACTTATAGGGTCACCAGTCAGTTTATTTTGGAGGGAACACTGAAAAGACTTAGCCAGTTGTCAAAACTGAACCTTAGCAGGACAGCTGTGTGTGACAGAGGTAGGCATCACCCCACCAGAGCTTTGTGGGACTCCTACCTAATTGAAGTTGGACCCTCCCCCCTTCCCCTGCTCCCAAATATCACAGGAGTGATGAATCTGAATCTCCCGTCCCTGACAATGCTAAACCTGGACTGGACCTGTGTCACTGAAGAAAGTTCACTGGAGTACCTCAGAACAACTGGTATACAGTGGTAGCGGTAGCTGCTGTTCCTAGCTACAAAGCAAAGTTCTTGTCAGAGGCTTAAGAATATCACTTTGAACCTTCGCAAAAATTGTTTCTGTAGGATAAGAGCTCTAATACTATATATGGTCTTTTAGGTTTTCAATAGTACAGTGAGATTATATACCTGCTACCTCCGGTTAGTTTTGGACAGTGTTATTCTCCGTGGCAGCATTTGCCTTGCTACACATCATACCAGTATACTCTCTGAACACAACCTGGGATCATGGACACACAGGATTAAATCTAACTTCTTATGTGGTCGTATCTTGCTGCAACTATATAGCCCTGTTCCCAGATTCGCCAACCTGTGTTGAAAGCTGGCAGGTGTTCTGTGGCTTAGGTTGCACACAGGACAAGTATTGAAAACATTACTCTATTGTACGTTGCTGTTTCTTGCTGTTGATAATAAAGTGAAGTGCTGTTGTTATTGTTGCTGTAGGTTGTCCTCTTCTTGAGACTCTGAGAAACAGGAACATTGGTCAGCCATTGCCTGGCCAGATGAATGTTGAGGAGGAGGAAGAGGAGGAGGATGATGGATAGGCGGAGTGAGTCGTGGGTTCACTCATTTGTAACAGGATTGTGTTGATCATTGTCACTGTCTTATAACTGCACTGACACCACTACACTGTTTTTCCACATTCAACTATAAAACGTTTGTATGCGACAAAAAGGCATGAGAATCTGAAGGCTCATGGCATGGCCATGGCCTGATACTAATGTCCAAATAATATACCAGCTGCACACATTCAATTAACACACACACACACACTGTACATATCAACTGCACAATAAATTGGATATTATCTGCTTCAATTCATTGTTAATGATGGACCACTTCTCCAAACTTCTGTTCCATTGGGCAGCGTGTTATTACCATGGAACAAGTAAAATGTTGGGTCTCAACTTGATGGTAGCAGTTGCATTGTCCGTGGGACGGATATCCTGATGTATCGAGAGAGGCAGTCATTTGGTTTGTGATTTGGCTTTGGTTTGTTGGAACTGAAACTTCACAATGAACACTGACTGTGTAGTAGGCCTGTATGTGGAGGAATGAACATGACTGTGAGGCAGGCGTGTATGTAGCCTCGTTTGTTTCTCCCTCCCAAAACGGCCTGGGAACGAGGCTAGCCTGTATGTGAAGGAATAGTCATGTTCTTGATGCCACATACGTACCTTATCCCCAGGCCCCCAGTTTACTATGTATAATGCAAGGATCAAAGCGGAAGCCTGAAGAAGCTCACAATGAGCAACTTAAACATGTAACTGGTAGTATCCAGCAAATGCTGATGCACCAGCGCACTTGTGCTATCATATGGTATGACCCATAATAATGAATGAAGCTGTGTCCTGTGTGTTTAGCTGCTAGTACATGTACTAGCTGGCTGGCTCTCGTAGGAATCCATTCATATTATAGTGAGTTCATGCATGTGGTTGTAACAAAAGCCTGAAGCTACACTATATAGCTACTGCACTGATGCTAATGTACCTCCTCATCCAACAGTACCCTGTCTGTTGAACAAGAACCTGGTGATGTAGGACATAGCTCTGTGGTGACATTTTTGACACAATTGGAGTAGATGTCCATGCTGTGCTCCCTCCTCTGACTCTCAAATGAAGCTAACGTGTAGACTGCCATGACAGTGCTCACAAACGAAGCAACTAGTGCGACCAAAAGGAGGATGTGTACTGCTTTAAGGTTGGTGGGCGGAACATTTTCTTCGTCAATGTCTCCCTCTTCCATGAGAGCACTTAGTTTGCGGACACTGTGTGAACCGGGAGTTGTGCTCTTCAGCGAAGATTTTGAGGATCGTGAAACACTTGCATACTCACTATCAGCAGTACGGTTTGTCTTCCTCAGAGTTGTATACTTGCGTTCTAACTGGTGATGGGAAGAACCTGGAGGTTTTCTTCGTCCCTTGCTTCCAGGCTTGGGAGTGAGGTAGGGAGCAGGGGGAAGGAGCAAGCGTTGCTGGGTCTTCACTTTGTCCAACTCGTAGCATTCTTGTTCCCCTCCTCCGGATTCCACTGAGGCGTAGATGGCACTGAATTCACCCTCCCCACTCATTGCGAAGTTTCACAACTAGCTGTCAGTGCCTGTAACTAGTTTCTGCTGTCTACACTGTCTCGTGGGACCTGCCCGTTGTGTTAATGTAGTGACAACGCTCTTCCGTTTTGAGAGGGAGTTTCAGGTAAAGTTGGTAAACAAACGGTTTCAAGCACTTTCTGTTTGCAGTAGAAAATTTACTGCAAGGTCAGATCTACTAGGTATACAAAAGAAATTGAAAATGATATAAATACGTATTGTGTTGACTGTTCACACTTGAATGTACACTCGCCATACCCACCTGTGAATGAGAGAAATTACTGCATTACTATTAATAATTAAATTTTGTTGAAGGCTAATTCGTTGTAGCACAACAAAGTGCTAACTTAGAGGGCTAACTACATACCAGTACATGTGTGTATGTGTACATCTCAGTATTCAGCCACTTCATGCATGTGCGGATATGTTTTTACCTTTTAGTGATGCTTGAGGCTGAGATTTTGCGCATTGATTTCACTGAGCAGGCTTTGTATCTTGGTGTCAATCATAATAGTCCAGTCAAAACTGAGGACCACTGTGATTGCAGTCAGCAGAAGTAAAGCTGTATTTACCATGGTGATGACCAACACAAATTTGTTAAAGCCAGCCCATTTCTCTCTGCCAGTCTCTTCCCTCCTCTGTGTTTGGAGCCTTGGACAGTCCACCTCCTTGGGACGCGTACGGTTAGTAACACATTGGTATGTGTGTAAACTGGGGGCTTGTGGCCGCAAGTATATCCCACTCTGGACCTCATCCTGTTGGTTGGAAGTGGCATGAGTTGGCCGAGGAGTCATGTAGTGGACAGATGGAACAGATGGAAGATCAAGTTCATAGCCACTCCCCTCTGTCCTGGTTAAATAGCGTTCCGCAGCTAGTGCACTCATATTGTTATAGCTATTCTCCAGCCGGAGTCGTAGCAGCTGAGGTTGTGTAGCTATTACTCAGTGTCAGTTTGGTATTACGTATTATATAGGACACGGTGTTTGGGACAATGCATGCAAAGTTTTGTATTGTTGCTCCGTTTACTATTCCACCCAAGTCCCATGTTGAATCATGTGAGTAGTCTCGTGTCCGTGCAGGCCAAGTTTTTGAATCAGCCAAAGGTTGATCTGGGCACAAGACTAGTCTATATATTGTGAAGAAATTTTCTATTCTACATTTGTTGGGCAGTGACTTAATTCCCTGCATACATGCAGAAGAAGTCTGGCGATAATAGTTCCCAGTCGAGCCTGCGAACCTGATCCAACCCCTGTTGCAGAAGAATGAGCCAAATGGAAACTGTAGTTGAATTGTGTGTTTATATAGCTAGCTATGTGTTCACATGTTCACTGTTCACTGGGGATGGTGGGAGAACTTGGACTCTCTGTCCATGTGGTGGCCGGAAATGGCTCAACAGCACTTCAATTAAATCATAGACTGTAGTCGGTCCCTGGAAGTCGCCACTGTTGGCTTTTGCTCATGATACCCACGTGGTCAGTGGTTGCAAACCAAAGTATGTAGAAATGCTGTGTGTTGTACGAGTTCGAATGCTGCATGACCAGTTCTCCTGGGTGTACTACAACCATGTACAGCTTCTGCTGAGTATTATGTCCTTACTAGTTATGCAACACTCCATCATTGTTTGGGTGCGTCAAACCAGCAGTATATGAAGACCAATTATCATGGCATGCAGGTGGAACTGCAGGTGCAAGTGTATGGTATTATTAGTAGCATGTATGGTCAGCAACGCATGTTGTACTAGGTTTTGTAGAATCCTTGCAACTTAGACATCAGAAGTTTAGAGCTCGACCAGCACTAGCTGTTGCCCACCAGCACCATTGGTCGCAAGCACAAAAAAAACAAAAAACATTGTTGTTGTCTTGTGAAATGCGAGCAATTTCTAACCGTGGTCTGAGACTGCACATACTAACATCAATTGCATGTTTATGGACACTACTGCAGCAGGACAATACCAGACCAATGCTATAGAGGCAGATTGTCAACGTTGTGCAGTTTTTGACAGGTATACGAGATTTTCAGTGAGTGTGCTAATATATACAGTTTACAGCTTTCCTATAGGAGGTGATACATTAGCAACAGAGGAGTCTCCATCTTTGCAGAATATCGGGACATGCAGTCAGTAAGCAGGACAGCCTGTAAAACATCAGGACACAGCAGGACAGTATGCATCCACAGTCAACGAGGACCAGATCTTTAGTTTTACGGCAATAGATTTTGTGGGGCTACAACTCAGGTGCTGTGCAACCAATTCATTTCAAATCTGACCTGGTAACCAATGAGTATAGTTGTTGTCATAGCAATGGTGGGTTGCTCTACATATTGTAATATGTTCCGTATCCATAACTACTGGTACGTGACAATTTTGTAGTATCCGGAGTAACATGTTAAGTCACACCCAATCCATAGCCTCGTTCCCAGGCCTCCATGCCCAGCTTTTGTTGCTTTCAGTAGGCCTACCCAATCCAAACGTAATATATGTAATGCAATTGTGACCCTGCATGTCACTGCTCAAAGTACATGCAGTGCTTACTGGAGTGACACCCTAGCCTTGTTCCCAGGTCCCATTCGAAAGTATGGGGCCCGGGTAGGAACGAGGCTAGAGACACCCCTTGCTTTGTAAGGAGGCACTGTATCCTCTAACACCAGTTATCCAATTAACTGTATGGGGTAGGTTTCTGGTGAGACAATTATAGTAGTTTTCATGTACATGCAATCTACTTGGAACCATAGTGTTGCTTGTGGCTCCAACAGCTTGCCACTAGGTCACAATTACATTACTGCTACATAGGTATACAAATTTTCACCACAAGGGCTATAGTTCCCACTGGTGTATATCTAGCCTCGTTCCCAGGCCGTAGGGAATGAGGCTATGTAGCTACTAGCTTAGACTGTGGCATGGTTTGATCTTGAGCATGTAGTGCATGTGGTGCCTGTTGTACAATTCTGGGCTATACATGAATAGCAACCGTATTTGAAGTCTCTCAGAGAGGTATCTACAGCGGATTGCACTTCCGTTCGAATATTTGTGGATTCTGTGAGAGCGCTAAAAGAACTTCCTGTGGGTGTAGCTTCACGGAAACGACACGGCCCGGAACACGCTGGAGTCGGGAAGTTGCGGGCACTTTGCGTGAGCGTCATACTTGCAGAACACAGTTTCGGCAAATTCGCAATATGCAATACGCAAATTTTCAAACGGAAGTGCAAATCCGCTGTACACTGTTTTTAGCGATCATTTGCCAGTCCAACAGAAGTGACACAATATTATCAGCTGCCTGATTGTTTTCAGACATCAGCAGTATAGTAGTAGCTACATATGGTCAACTCCCACTACCAAAATTTAATACCAAAGTGTAGCTATTGCTACAACAAAAGCCATCCATCCATCTTCATTAGATAGATGGCCTCAAATGGTGGATTACTGTACCACACCACTGGGGGTCATGCAACATTTAAATGGCCGCATGCTCAGTTAAGCTTCACCATCTTGAATCGTAACCAGACTGACTACGTTCCAGATGTAAAGTCATCACATGATGGAAATTGGGAGTTGTACAAGCAAAGCCAAAGAATCTCAGTTTGACATACATCGATCCCTATTTGGGACGGACCTTGAAGTCTTCCAACTGGCCCGAAATCAGACACTACTAGTACTGAGGGGGTGGTGTTCAATTCCTTGCCGTCTTCATGGCAACACTCATTGGTAACCATATCCATGCATGACATGATGATGCAATACCATTCATTAACCAGTTATGCAATGAATCTTAACAATGCATATAGTGCCATGCCAATTGATACAGTTGGGGGTACATTGCTCTTGAAAGTCATCAAGGTAGAACAACACTGAGCTGTTACATACTGTTGATAAGTACTGTGTAATTTCACTGTTCAGTACAGATATGAGGCACTGTAGTGATATCGATAATTATATTTACAGCTGCCATGCAGAGAGTGACATTGATCCACAGCTGCCATGCAGAGAGTGATTTTGATCCACAGGATCCAATAAATAATTATCATGATGATTGTTTTGCTTTCAGAAATCTGTCGTATTTAGGTGAAAGTTTGTTGGACATCTTGTAGCATATAGGGCACATTGAACTGGTGAAGCTCTTGGGACATCAGAATTGTTCACGATTACATAACAGAAACATCGAACTGCATTTCTGGTCTGATCGATGTCCAGTGTGACAAGTAGTGGGTTTTGCTCACTTCCTGATTCTGTGATGGCACAGTACAAGTTCAAGTTGTGCATCCCATCAACATTCAGGGGCACAGATGTGGTGCTACAGAGTCCAAATGAAGGGATAGAAAGACTGCGCAAGGTAGTCTGAACAACACAAGAGGAAAGTGCAGTGGTGGTGCAGTTCTGATAGAGGCTAACGTTTTGGAACGTTGGTACCATACTGGTATCCGTGGTGCTAACTATTGGTGGGTTTACAATCTGTTCACTGACAACATCTGATAGGTTGCTAACCTGGACATCTAGCTGGTCTATTCTAAGTTCGTTATTAGCGTTAGCAGTAGTTAAGTTTCGTTGAAGTTCCTCCACCATTGTTGAGAGCTGGTCAATGGTTGCCATCGAAGCCCTTAGCTGAGCCTCTAAGCTGTTCAGCAGTGCAGAAGTAGCACCAGTAGTAGCACCAGTGGTTGGACCAGTAGTGGCTCCGATAGAGCCATTTGATGGTTGTGAATCAGATAGGGTGACTGTAAGAAAGTGGTATAGTCCAATTCCAAGTCCTCCTAACCCAGCAATCAGGGCGATGAGAGTCACCGTGATGAAGCAACACAGAACTGTACGCACACAGTGCCATGTTGCCTTGTTTAGATCTCCTGATTCTGTACGGCCCTTTGGCTCATACCTTCTGGAATACTCATTGAGGCTCACGTAGGTTTCAGACATTTTTGCGTCGTAGTCTACTCCAGAGACCCCTTTTGTTTCGGTTGGGAAATCATCCACGGTGCCACCCATGTTTTCGTACTGTCGCCAGGACATTGCCTTTACGGGGCCATCTGTTACCATCTCGCCAGGATGGTCGACATCTGGAGTTGGGATTCGTGGACGGTTGTCCATTAGGATGGAGTTTGCGCTCGTCTGGGACACTCCAGAATCTCGACTCATCTCAACCGTTCGCGCAGCCGAGGCGTATAAAATTGTGACACTGCGTTAGTGGTGGAGTGGTAGCTACGATAGCTTACTCACATTCAATTCGCGTCTGCGTCTAGCTAACTATGGGCCGCTCAGGCAGCCTGATGAATATCTGCCGTAGATTTACGAGTGCTGTTGTGAATAAGACGTAATCAAAATGACTATTTTCAACTCACTGCTAAGTTCGAGGCAGCCGACGCGACTTCGGCATGCCGGTAACGGAATAAATATAAACAAACTTGACAAGCCAGTTGGACCACGTGTCTATGTACTATGTGCGGTATACCTCCAACACGCCCCAAACACACCCACACCTTGTCTCCGCCCAGAATTAGTCACATGTTGCAAGAAACAATAACTATCATTCATCAGTGATCCAATGCCACATTATGGTACATGCAGACAACGTGTTACAAAAAGAGAGCATGTAATATTTGAATCTCCTGGAATGTCAGTCACAATCACATAGCAATTGCAACGCACCTCATTTGCGCTATTGTCAAACAGTAAAGTTGCCACAACAGGATCTGTTGACTCCATACCAGGATCACTGACTCCACAGTGCAAATCCTTAACATAGTATGTAGGGTCAGCCAATGGTATTGGGTCCGTTTCACAACGTACTGGTTCACCTTCGGCAGATACAGGCAAATGGCAGGAGCTCACAGCTGAAGTTGTGCAGTTGAGAAATGCAAGCTCTAGTTTCCGCTGGAACTGGTTGAAAAGAGAGGACAACTTGGCTTGTGTCGTCATTGACGTTTGGAGTGGGCAGTTGCAACCTGCTGCACTATTCTGTCTGTTCAAACTCACTCCACTCATGATAAGAGAAATGAATGCAATGAACAGAGAAACAAGAGCTATAATGCCGCACACATAATCACCTGTACGCAATCGTCTTCTCAAAACGCGAACTGGAGAAAATGATCTCATTGATCGGTGGCTATCTGCTGCAACAGTTGGTCCACGGCTATTTGGATAAGCACTATGCCCAGGAAGTTGGACACCACCAGTCCTTTTGTTCCACTTTGCTTTATCATCTGATAAAATGCTGTACTCACTACCTGGGGTCCTCGATCCCAAACTCATGTACCTTCTATGTTCAAAACTGCCATATCCCTCAGTCTCTCCACCCTGCAACTTTGAGTGGGGAAGTCTCATGGAAGTATGAGCAATACTTTCATAAAGGTGTTCTTCAGATTCCTCTGGAATGTGGCTCATCTTGCTAGCCTGGCTGTAGGTATTCAGACCACAATATGCTGTAGCTAGCTATAGCTAGATCCTTGCAGGACTACCTGCACATGCACAACTGACAACTGAGTCAGAGTTATTACTTGCCATGGGTGGAGATAAGCATGATAAGATCATAACACTACTATGGTTTGGACTGCAGTGCAGAGAGAACAATGTGCATATGGCACTAGGTGCATGCACATGACAATTGTGGTACTACTGATTACTGTTCTTGGTATGACAATAGTAGCTATATATAGTCACGCTTTCATGTCAGCTGCATATGTTTCCCACGAGACGTGTCACCTTACGAACATAATAATCTCACTGATTAGTACCATTTCGTCGGCATGGGCGTCATCAGTCATGATTCTAATTTGAATCCTGTCGTGAACAGTCTCGGGCAAAATCTTGTAAAACCACGGTGCTCCAGCGGCGTGGCAGCAGCTACTCCTCTCATCGCAGCCCTCGCCCGTCCACAGCACACGCTGTCCGATGGCTGATGCTTGCGCTGTATAGGGCTTCATACCACTGTCGCAGAGAAAGTCCCACCCCACGAATATTGGGTAGTCGGTGTATGTAGAGCCGTGGCACTCGCAAGATTCCAGTCGCGCCTTTTCTTCTCTACCAACTGCGTACGTATAGATATGCTGTTTTGGATTGCCATACGTTATGGAGACTCCATCCACGTAATTCTCCTTGATCGAGGAGGAATCCTGGTCTGTGAAGGCGTCGCAGTTTCCCTTCTGATCACCCAGTAGAACCCCGTTGACCTCCGAGTAAGGGCACGGGGACGTGATTACCCATTCTGCCTGGGGCGTACCGTCTGTGGACGTACAGTATTGCCTCCCGTTAGCACCTACGTAGCTGACCCACTCGCCTGGACAAGGGTTCCCTGCGGTAAAATTTCTGCGAGCCACGCGCATCCAACCTCCACCTAAGCGGCTCATTTCACAATAGTTTCGGACAGGCGTTTCAAGTTGCTGGTCTCCACCACAGTCGAACCAGTAAAACCCCGTTTGGCCATAACAGTCTGGATTTTTAAGCAGAATCTCCCGACATGTTTTGCCAGGGTTATCTTCCGTGGTGCCATAGATGCATAAAGCCACGGTGTAGCTGAAAACTGTAGCACAAACTGCTGCTCTCAGTGTAGCCGCCATTTTCTGATCAACGTCGCCATGACACTTGAATTCAATATTTCACGATTTGATAATTGGACTGCACTTGTTAAGCTATAGCATGCAAGATGGAAGAAGAATTCAACGAAAGAAAAAAAAATACATTCAAAAATCCCTAAAAAAAGTATTGGCGACTTTAAATTAGTCAATATTTGGGGCCTATCATACTGCAGTCTGCATTGAAGCCATCCTACAGTGAGAGAAACAACATAATCAGTCACTGGAAAGGTTCTAACACAACGTACTACTAATAGGCGACGGAAGCATAAAGTAGATGGGGGGGGCACTGTTGAGGCGCGAAGCGGGCTGCGAAGTAGGTGATTAGTATTATCCGCACAAAGTGCGGAAATGTTTTTAGCCTACAATGATTTTTAGCTATCAGGAAGGGCTCTCGTAGCATCTTCATGTATTTCAACATCTATGTGCCCATGCAGATTCATGCAAGTCAGCAGCAGAAGAAAGTGGAAAATTTGATGCCACAGGACCAGAGCTTTTCGTGCCATTTCCCCCTCCCGGCCATTGTCAGCACTTATCATGTGTGGCAGAGTTATGTCAGCGTTAAATAGCAGTTAGCTACCAATAAGTTAGTAAATACTGAAGCCAAGCCTACATCGAACTAGCATAGTGTAGTTGCCTCGACAGCGAAAATGTGGTAGGCAGGGAGTATGTTGATGGCAGTCCTGTGATCCGGTGCCCCCACCTCCAAAAATCCAAGGGGGCACGTGCCCCCCCCCCCGCTTCGGTCGCCTATGCTACTCATGTGCACATGGCAAGCAGGGTGGGTTAAGCAATCAGTCGATCAGTATACGAGTCACTCAGTCATGGACCTCAGGCTACAAAAGTTAACAGTATTTCTGTGTTATAGCTAGAGGGCAAAAAGATTCCAAAAGCTATTATTGAAGTTTTCAATTAATCGAAATTATATATGGTAGTCCCCAACGACGTCAGCACGTTTACTCTAAACAAAGGACATTCCATATCCAGTTATTTTTCCCCCTGCAAACAGCACATGGTCTACAGTACGTATACTCTATAGTTTGGTCTGTGTAGTGCAGAAATGCTGGAGAAAGCCTCCTGCGTCATCTATCGCAAAGAGGACTTGCTTGATCATGACATCCGTGGTATATGGCCCCCTTCCCCCCAATGTAGCTACTGTCATGGGTGGATACCTCTGTTGCATGTCTCCGGCAACAGACAGCGAGGCAAGGGCAGACACAGTGTCTGCTTCCTCCACCTCCCTCTTCTTTGCTTCCGCGTGGGAGAAGTGGAGCAGAGGAGCTGAGCGAGAGAGGGAGCGCCAGTAGAGTTCTGAGGTGTGTGTATGTGGTGTGTGTGTGTGTGTTGTGTTGTGTGTGTGTTGTGGTGTGTGTGTGTGTGTGTGTGTGTGTGTGTGTGTGTGTGTGTGTGTGTGTGTGTGTGTGTGTGTGTGTGTGTGTGATGTGTGAATTACGTCATGCATTCAAACCATGCAGCCATAGGTTGAAAAGGGTGTGATTTTGTTGCAATATTGACCTGAGTCAACTATAAGGGTAGGGTGGGGGTAGTGTGTTGCACTCGTGTGTTTGAAGTGTCTCATTATATGTCTGTAAGATCAAGGCACACTTTGTGAATGTAGTTCAAAGCAGCGTCTTCACAGTGAAGTATCTAAACATTAAGTGCTTTACAGTGCGAACTGTGAAAGGACAGCTGAAACACTGGAGCTTTTCAGAACTTAATGGACACTACTTCACCAATGACACACATGACCAAAGGATATTCAACACCGATCTACCAATGCATAGCTCCTCATTCCGCACATGTTTTCCATACTTATCATCTGTTAGTAGCCAACTAACTTGTATTACATCAGACACAGCAGCCCACCATCGATAAGCCCGCAAATACGCACACACACACACACACACATACATGTACACACACACACACACACACACACACATACTATGGATTGCAAGGGTCTTCTCCATGCTGGCAATGGCAGCAGGCTGTGGGTGTTTCTCCACTGCAGGGGCGTCCAACTGCGGCAGCTACAGAGCGATTACGAACATCACTACTAAGTAAACATCTCCATTAGCAACAAAGTCATGTACAATTTTTTGGCAAAAGTGAGGAGATGAAAATAGCGTCATCCCCCACCACCAATTTCTGACATCAATATTCTGAAGGAAGAAACTAATGGAGCCTAGTACGTTTACTAATAAGAGTGCATGGTACTACCGCCATCTAGCACCACTCTGTACTAGCCTCGTTCCCAGTCCCACGCCCAGCTTTTCATCACTTGCAGTACAGAAAAGCAGGGAGGGCCTGGTACATTTCCTCCTGGGACTGGGAACGAGGCCAACTCTCTCAACCAAGGGATTGAAACACTGCGCACTGTCAAGACCAAGTGCACAAGATGCATCCTTACCTCACTTCCAATCAGAGCACGCATGCACGCCTCTGCAGCAGCACACAGCGACATCAACTCGTACCTGGAGAGAGGGGACAAATCATCAATACCAGATGTGCGCATGGGTGTTGCAGTATTTGGGATGGGAATAGAGTTTCCCTGCACACATGGCCAGTATGGAAATCATGTACCAGCTTGGTGCACCTATTAATGCAGTATAGAACAACAAAATTGGGGTCGAAGGCGCACGCTACTTCTCCCTTCCATCACAGATTGAATTCTGGAGATTCATATTGTACTTGTGGGCAGTGTATATATGAGTTTTTGTTTACTGTTTACAAGATGGATTACACTCAAAATTCATACCCTTACTTGCAAAATTGATTCACGAGCTTGGCATGTCGCTGTAGGCATGTCGAACCACCCACAATGCAAATTTGCATTTCCAAACATACTTGATTGATGGTTAAAAAATGCATGCCATTTATGAAAATTGATCATGAATGATATTTTGAACAGGAAATCTTGCTTGAACAGGCTAAACAGGTAGCCTCGTTGCCAGGCTCCTCCCCCAGCTTTTGTTGCATACTGTACAGTATGCGACAAAAGCTGGGGAGGAACCTGGGAACGAGACTACTAAACAGGTTCAATGTTGCACATGCACAACACACAAATACACACACACACGCACACACACGGACGCAAGCACTAGCTCGCACTAACACTCCAACTCAGGCTGAGGGAGCGTGACTGGACTGAACAGAGGCCAAGTAAATGGATTTAAACCCAAGAACAAAGGCATTAAAGAAAGGAGGAGAGTGCCCTCCTACGCAGAACAGCCACCATCCATATTGCTTGTTAACCAAGTTGGCACTCAGTGAGTGTGCAAGTGAGGTGTGTTTCTGATGGCTATAATTTGGCAGCTGGGTAAAGGACTATCCCAGTAGGTACATTCAACACCCAGCTGTACACCATCAGATGACTGACATGTGCAGACAGCACCTGGCTGTGTACACCATCACATGACTGACATGTGCAGACAGCACCAGGCTGTGTACACCATCACATGACTGACATGTGCAGACAGCACCTGGCTGATGAGATGTAGCACCTATTTATGAGTTGAATTTATACATTGAACTACAATTATGACTAGAAATGGAAATCATTGGGGTGAGCCTGAGCAAACGCCACACTACGGGTGGTCTATGTAAGACTGTTTGTATGCCAAGTTTGGAACTAAAATGGACCAGTAAACCAAAATATTGGTATTGGGTATAGACTTGGAAAAGAACATTGCACTAGGTATATGAATGAGATATGAAGCTGGGGATTGCGCCATTGCGTTCAGCATAAAAGGAGCCTTCAAATGGTGCCCTTAAAATGATTTTTAATTTCGGTCACATTTTTGCCAAAAATCGCACTTGACCAAAGGCTATAATCCATGGTTTTTCATGATTTGGGGTCAAAATTCAACCTACGTCAAAATGGACATCATTTGAAAGCTCACCTCATGCTGATCACAATGGTGCAAATCCCAGCCTCATACCTCATTCCTAGCCCAAGATACCTAGCATAAAAGCTCAAACAGTTGGCCTAATTCCTATACTCTAGCTGTCTATCCATTGTCTAAAGAAAGATGTTGTATGAATGAGATATGAAGGTTGTTATTGTGGCATCGGATCAGCATGAAAAGAACCTTCAAATATTTTGTCAAACAATGAACTACTGGACCAAAGGCTATTCTGTCACATGCATAATTATTCATCCTTACACGGAACAAGAAAGACCCATTGTAGACAGCTGACAGAGTGGTCTGGAGTTTCTTTCAGTCACAGAAATCTAAGCCACAATGTGGCATTTATTTGAGGAATAAAGTCATTCCTATAGACATACCAAAGCAAATATTTGCATCCACTCCCCCCTCCACCCACCCACACCACATACACACACACTCACCCTCCTTCCAGTGCCATGGCAACCTTCCCATTGCCAACATTCATCAGCATGCGTGTGAGGTGACCATAGCCTGATAATCGTGTGTTAGGAGGGAGGGAGGGAGGGAGGGAGGGAGGGAGGGAGGGAGGGAGGGAGGGAGGGAGGGAGGGAGGGAGGGAGGGAGGGAGGGAGGGAGGGAGGGAGGGGAGGGAGAGGGAGAGGGAGAGGGAGGGAGGGAGGGAGGAGAGAAAGAGGATAGGTGGTTTCCTGCACGCAAGAGACAAAATGGGGACTGGGGTGGTTCAACTCCTTTTATCTTTTGTGCCCACATATATTCACTGCAGATTAATTAGGTAAAAAAATATTTAGAGCATGTGTACCTCTGACACTTGATATCTTATTGATTATGAATAATAATAATCAAACAGGAAGTGGGACAGATAATCATAAAACAGGAAGTGAGGAATGAATAATCATCAAACAGGAAGTGAGGAAACAGTAACTTGGATGTGCTAGTGTGGACTGTGGAAGGCATACGCAATACCGGAGTGGGCATAGCCCTCCATCAATAGTATGGTGTGGAACAAGCTGTGCATTTCTAAGCTTCTTTGTGCTCATGTTTTTCGCTCTGGATTGATAGTCTAGGCTGAAAGATAAAATTTGGAAACAGCTATATTTGGACAGCTGTGTGCATTGTCAGACATGCTCCCTGTTGCTTCTCTGAAGGAACTGTTGGCACGATTCTGCAACCTTGCAAGACCCCTCTGAGGCACGCTTGATTTTTGTCACTATAGCTTCCTCATGTGCTGACTGAATGTTGACCACAATGACCATGTCTCTCTCTCTGGTTGGACAGTGAAATTTGTAGTCTCTCAATGCAGGTCCCTCACTAGGGCTCGAACAACTAGGGAATTTCCCTAGTTAACTAATTGGCTAAGAGCTTACACAACTAATCGACTAGTTGGGAAGTTTTGGAAATGCTACACAACTTCAGCCAGCTTGACTCATAGTTCCTGTATTGGATGCGGAACAGGTGTGGCAGACCCGGCTACTGCCGGACCAATGCTTGCTGTGCAATGCCTGAGCTAGAACTAGCAGAGCTCTCAGCCATCTTGTCACAACCATGAGCACGAGGTAATGAATTGCACATGCGCAGCGACTAATCAGCATGCAGGAATTTAGGCTTTGTTCAGTCGATAATCCCTGGCTTGTCTCCTTGCTTTTTGCCGTACTGCAGTCCTACATCTCTACATTTTTATTGCTGATGCATTATGTTGCCATAACGACCAAGGGAAAATCCTCCTCTCGCACAATTACGTAATTAGATGAACTAATCCATCAGGCCCTATGGACCCTCACATAACAAAGATACAGTTGTCAAACTTCAAGTGATGCATGAAACTGAGGCTGTGTATTACTGATGACTCGGAAAGGAAAACAGTGCTCACTAATATCCACAAGTAGCCAACCAAATCTGGGTGACTGACTTACACTTTGGTGTTACGGAGTAACCTCCGAGAGTGGGAGGGTGGCCCTCCGTGGCATTGAAGCCAGCCGACACAAGGATGATATCTGGGTTGAACTCCCGCGCAATCGGGAGCACTATACTGCGGAACGCTGCAAGGTATTCTGCATCACCACAGCTGGACACCGCTGGAGAGGGGGAGGAAGAAGGCGGGGACGGGGGGTTGGAGAGTAAGCAATGTGACACACATACAACTCGACAGACATACAACTCCTCCTCCCCCCTCTTCCTCCCCCTCCCTCCCTCCCCCCTTCCCCTTCCCACTTTCCCCTCCCCCCTCCTCCATTCCCCCACCCACACACAGTAGCTGATACTCACTGGAGATGCCCTGGAAGTTCGGAGTACCAGAGAAGGCAATGTTCACATTGAACCCCAGCCCCGCGCCAGACCCAACCTGTAGGAGAGAACTCTACTCAGCTGCGGCTCCCTCAAAGGTTGGTCACTCCCATGACCACTACTGGTGGTGTCTGTGTAACCATTAGCAAGTCCAATGGAGTCAATGATTGATATTTCTCTACAAAATCTGTCTGTTGGGGGGGATTCACCAGCCTGGTCAATCCTAAGGGGTGTGGCCTAACCTAAGTGTCAACTGATAATGACCCCAAAGAACCCCCCTCCCCCCCCCCCCCCCCCCCCCCCCCCCCCCTGCATTCTGAGGATGATTTTCAAAATTGCTATGACACTGAAATCTTCAGATCTCACAATCCAGACCAAATAATGGTGTAATTTTGACTTGGTCTTAATGGAATTCCTTCTAGGGACGGGAATTCCTAATACCCTTCCTCCCTTCCCTGGCCTTCTGGCAGTTGTCTTGTCTGTGTGACTAATTTATTGCATTCGTATTTCCTTCTCCTTCCCTCCTCCCTGTATGAGACCTGACCCATGACAGGATTGTCTTGTCTGCTTGCATGATGAGGTGATTGTAATAATTGTACCACTACTAGTTGCCAGTAAACAACGCTCATGCAGTTCAAATTCAGTTAGGGGAGTTTCAACAAAATTTAATTATTAGTAATTGTTGGGAAAGCTTGTAAAGTTCATCCACATGCAGTTGGCACAACATGGAGACACTCATGCAGTTCAAATTCGCTCATGCAGGAGACGCTCATGCAGTTCAAATTCAGTTAGGGGAGTTTCAACAAAATTTAATTATTAGTAATTGTTGGGAAAGCTTGTAAAGTTCATCCACATGCAGTTGGCACAACATGGAGACACTAACAGTGTATTAACGTACTTCCTCAGGTCGTCCTGTTCCAGGGAAGAAGGTGCCATCATCGTAGCGATGGAGGGAGAGGTAGAGGGCATTAGGGTTGTCATAGAAGATCTGCTGGGTCCCATTCCCATGGTGAATGTCCTGTAATTGTGGGGTGGGGGAGATGATACCTGAGCTAGATAGTTTGGAACAGAAACCCAACCCGGTCTAAATGGGCTCACCCAATCCACAACCATCACCCTCCTGCTCTTGGACACCATCGCCTTTGCAGCCAAGGCCACATTGTTGAAGTAGCAGAATGCCCTGAGGGAAAAATATCATGTGATAATCATTAGACCCACAACATGCACTTGAATTTCAAAGTCCAGCTGTGTACAGTCCAGGGTTCAAACAGCACTTACATAGCCTGGTTGGGTAGTGCATGATGACCAGGTGGCCTAACAAAAGCAAAGCCATTCTGGAGGGAAAACAAAGAGTAACTTATAAGGCACTCCTAGCACTTGTACACATAAGGCTCTCTTGAGTCCCCACACAAATACTTTTGCATGTGAGGTTGGCTGTTACCTTGACTTCACCGCTAACAACCTTGTCAGCCAGCTCAATCACCGATCCTACAGCCTACGTACAGTGTATGTGTGAGGGAGGGAGATTGTATCTTATGAACTTTTAATCATGCACAACACTGTGGAAGATGACCCCAAGTAGGGTACGTGGTACGCTCGTACCATTCTGGCAGCATTGGAAGTGTGGGTCTCATTCCAGTACGTGTCCTGGTCCACTCCCATACCACCACAAGGAAGCTGGATGAAGGCTCGGCAGGGGTCTGTGCGTGAAGAGAGAGGTGTGAGATGTTTCAACTTACGTACATAATACACCTTGTTTGGTGCCTGCAGTTCTTGCCCCCAGCCCTCTTCCTCCCCCCACCCCTCCCCCTTCCCTCCCTCCCTGCCCCTTCCCTCTCTCCCTCTCTCCTCCCCCTTCCCCCTTCCCTCCCTCCCTCCCCCTCCTTCCCTCCGGCCCTCCCTCCCTCCCCCTCCCCCGAACCCCCAAATCTCCTCCTCCTGAATTTGTGCATGAGGGTGGATGCGAAATGACAACTTGCATTTTGTTTGATGCATACATGTGTAGTTCTTGCCCCAGTCCCCTTCACCCCTCCCCTTCCCGACCACCTCCTCCCCTCCTCCTGACAACCCCCTCCCCTCCTCCCCGACAACACCCCTCCCCTTCCTCCCCAACAATCCCTCTCCTCCCCCACTCCCCCAACCCCGACCCCCTACCCCCCTCCCCCCAAACCTCACAAACTCCCCCAACCCCTACCCCCCTCAACCCTCCCGGCACACTGCATCCTGACACCTACCCTTCTTGTCCTGGCCGGGCTTTCTCTGGCTTGGTCGGCCATAGAGTCGCACGTGGTTCTCACTGTGCATGGCCTGCAGCTCTGGCAAGGATGCCTTGCGTGCTCTCAGACGCTGAGGAGGGGGAGGATTGTTGGCACACTCACGGCTACACACTCATACATCTCCATAGCACTCACTTCTCTCCCCAACTCCTTCCTACCCACTCACCCACCCACACCCACACACCCACACACACTCACTCTGCAGTTCAGAATCACTCTGGTCTCATGAAGGCGTGCCCAGATGCTCTGTAGCCGTCCCGGGTGTTCAGGATGGGACCCTCCACAGTTGCAACTGTGCTTCAGCATCATGGAGTCGTATACTAGACCAGTACCCCCCTGCTGGTGGTGCGTGGGTGTGTGTGTGTGTGTGGGAGGGTGTGAGAAAGCAAATTTCAAATTGAAACTAAAAGACAGACAACCTGCAACTCCCACTTTCCCTCTCCCCTCCTCATATTACTAGCCTCATTCCCAGGCCGTCTAGGGCCTGGGAACGAGGCTACCTTTTCACCCACCTGTTGTGGAGGCTCCTGTCCAGAAGAAGGACTGGCCACACTGATGTTAGGTGAGGTACGGCCATTAGTGGACGCCGTGCTGTCCAGGCTGTTGGTGGGGGTGAGAGAGGCCTTGGGTGTGAGACTGGGACTGCGGTTCCCGCCGTGGAGATGATCGACAGACAGCTCGGAGGACGACGACCCAGTGGCTTCCAGTGTGCCAGTGCTACTGTTACTACCAGTAGCTGTTAACCCTTGCTTGTTGGAGTAAGGAAGAACGATGGTATCCTTTGGTGACATTCGTCTCAGCCCTGGCTTAACCTGGGCCTGTGCGAGCTGGTGTTGTTGCTGTTGCATAGCCGTCGATTGGAGAAGAATCATTTGCTGCTGCCGCTGAAGTTGGAGGAATTGTTGCTCTTGCATCTGCCGGAGAAGCTGCTGCTTCTTCTGGAGATCCTGTTGTTGTCTGAGATGTATCGCTGTCAGCTGCCTCTGCTGGTCCTCGAACTGTTTCCGCTCGAGCATCGCCTGTTGGATCAGCCGCTGCTGCTGCTCCAGGTAGTGTTGGTACAGCTGCTGCTGCTGCAGGAGAAGGTGCTGGTGCTGCATCTGGAACTGACGCAGCATGGGGTCGTACTGCGGGTCAGCCTGGTGCGTCTGGAAGCTGGGGGCGGAGATGCTTGCCGAGAGGGGACGTCGTTGAGGGTCTAAAGAAAGGGGCTCAGTAAGAACGCCAGAGTTGGCTGATATGCCACTATCGGTGGACGAGTTGGAAGGGGTTGGTGAGGGTGTAGTGCTGTTGCTACTGGTTGTGGTGGTTGGTAGCTGCATCTGAGCTGGGTTCTGGCCTGTGACTGCCCAGAAGGCCATGGGAAATTGGAACATTTCGGCACCTGTGGCTGACCCAGCTGCCATTAACTTCCGTTGCTGTTCAAACAGAGTCAGCATCTGTTTCTGCATGGCTTCCAGCTGTTCCTGTGTGGCCGGGATCTGTTTGTACATGGACTCCAACTGCTCCTGGGTGAGACCCTGGCTTGCCAGCCATGGCGTAGTGGATGGGAGGCCCCCAAGCAGGGGCAGCTGTGTGTGTGAGTGGGAGGGAGAGTGGGGTTGATGCACAGCTTTATCCAGGATTCAAGAACGCTTTCCTAACTCGGTCACTGTGACTACTGCTCTCCTCTTTCCGGACACCTCTTTCTCCCCCTCCCACACACCACTTCCTCAGGCCTCCCAACCTCCCCCTCTCACACCCACCCTCGCAGTAGTGATGGATGCCCCAGTGAGCGTGTGAGAGTCTGTGGAACCTGGGCTCTGCTCCCCTCCCTCATGGTGCATCTCAATAGAGGTTGGGCTACGCTGGCTCGGCAACATTTCCACCGGTTTCCATAACCCCGACCCTGGAGCTGTGTCTGGAGATGGGAGAGGGAATATAAGAGCATTACTTTTTCTAACCGCCTGTAAACCACATCTCATTCTCCCTCCCTCCTTTCCTTCCCCCTCCCTCCCCTCCCCTCCCTTCCCCCTCCCCCTCCCTCCTTTCCTTCCCTCCCTCCCTCCTTCCTCCCCTCCCTCCTTTCCTCCCCCCTCCCCCCTCCCTCCTTTCCTCCCCCCTCCCTCCCTCCTTCCTTTCCCACCCCCTCCCTCCCCCTCCTTTCCTTTCTCCCGTTTCTCCTTTTCTTCTTCCCCTCCCTTCCTCCCACCTTGCTTTCCCTCCATCCCTCCCTCCATCCGTACAGTGTACCTCCCTCCCTTCCCCACACACACGCACCTAAAGCAGCACCCATTGAGAGTGTCTTCCCCAGCAGCTCATGTCTCCGCATGATGGGGCTCAGCCGGTGCTTCTCCTTCTGGCGGTGGACTCTGGCCTTCAGACCCGGCTCTGATACTGTGGGTGGACAAGTCGAACTCCTGCCATCAAATTTAAGTATACAGATTCACTTTAACCTCATTTCCATGTCTCTCCCCAGTTTTGGTTACAGGTAACCAACCACACAAGCTATTGTCATGCACCAAATATATGATCACGTGCTGATGGCAAGAGGACTGGGATGAGAGTATGGTCAGTGCATAAGAAGTGACCTAGTGAAAAATACTCAGAGAAACGTTGTTGGAAGAACACCTACACTCACAACACACACACTCTCACACTCAGACACACACACACACACACACACACACTCAGACACACACACACACACACACACACACACACACACACACACACACACACACACACGTCTGCTTACATGTCTGCCGCACTTGAAGTCTGTTGGCCAGCATCCTCTGCGTGTTCATGTCCACTGGCACTTGGAAGGACGGACTGGGGGCTGGAGAACTGGGAATGGAGACGTTGGAACACTAAACCATGGGAATGAGACATGGGGTGGCAACTTTGGATATGTCATGCATGGTATGCTGTATGTGGGACGAGACCCAAGATGGGAACATGGGTAAAATGGAGTGGGGGTTGTGGGAACAGGCTTACTGTGTGGAGGAGGATGAGTCCGAGTCTGCGCTACCTGTGGTGAGAGAGACGACGTGGAATGAAGCAAGAAATCACACACTAAGCTAAGAACTGACCAATGAAAGTGCTTACGCAATTACTACTCATTTGTAGTCATAAGTAGTTTACGGCCCTCGAGGTCACTCTTGAATTACATACATGTAGGCCAAGTCCACATGACGTGCAGCACCAGTCAAAAAAAATCTCATCAGTACGCTGTGCCAGGGTGAGCCTGAGCACACAGCAATGGAACCGTTGACAGACTACACTGATGATCGTACAGGCATTGTGGGGTGAGCCTGAGCACACAGCAATGGCACCGTTGACAGACTACACTGATGATGGTACAGGCATCGTGGAGTGACCCTGAGCACGCAGCAATGGCACCGTTGACAGACTACACTGATGATCGTACAGGCATCGTGGGGTGAGCCTGAGCACACAGCAATGGCACCGTTGACAGACTACACTGATGATGGTACAGGCATCGTGGGGTGAGCCTGAGCAGCAATGGCACCGTTGACAGACTACACTGATGATGGTACAGGCATTGTGGGGTGAGCCTGAGCACACAGCAATGGCACCGTTGACAGACTACACTGATGATGGTACAGGCATCGTGGGGTGAGCCTGAGCAGCAATGGCACCGTTGACAGACTACACTGATGATGGTACAGGCATTGTGGGGTGAGCCTGAGCACACAGCAATGGCACCGTTGACAGACTACACTGATGATGGTACAGGCATCGTGGGGTGAGCCTGAGCAGCAATGGCACCGTTGACAGACTACACTGATGATGGTACAGGCATTGTGGGGTGAGCCTGAGCACACAGCAATGGCACCGTTGACAGACTACACTGATGATGGTACAGGCATCGTGGGGTGAGCCTGAGCACACAGCAATGGCACCGTTGACAGACTACACTGATGATGGTACAGGCATCGAGGGGTGAGCCTGAGCACACAGCAATGGCACCGTTGACAGACTACACTGATGATGGTACAGGCATCGTGGGGTGAGCCTGAGCACACAGCAATGGAACCGTTGACAGACTACACTGATGATGGTACAGGCATCGTGGGGTGAGCCTGAGCACGCAGCAATGGCACCGTTGACAGACTACACTGATGATGGTACAGGCATCGTGGGGTGAGCCTGAGCACACAGCAATGGCACCGTTGACAGACTACACTGATGATGGTACAGGCATCGTGGAGTGAGCCTGAGCACACAGCAATGGCACCGTTGACAGACTACACTGATGATGGTACAGGCATCGTGGAGTGAGCCTGAGCACACAGCAATGGCACCGTTGACAGACTACACTGATGATGGTACAGGCATCGTGGGGTGAGCCTGAGCACACAGCAATGGCACCGTTGACAGACTACACTGATGATGGTACAGGCATCGTGGGGTGAGCCTGAGCACACAGCAATGGAACCGTTGACAGACTACACTGATGATCGTACAGGCATCGTGGGGTGAGCCTGAGCACACAGCAATGGCACCGTTGACAGACTACACTGATGATGGTACAGGCATCGTGGGGTGAGCCTGAGCAGCAATGGCACCGTTGACAGACTACACTGATGATGGTACAGGCATTGTGGGGTGAGCCTGAGCACACAGCAATGGCACCGTTGACAGACTACACTGATGATCGTACAGGCATCGTGGGGTGAGCCTGAGCAGCAATGGCACCGTTGACAGACTACACTGATGATGGTACAGGCATCGTGGGGTGAGCCTAAGCAGCAATGGCACCGTTGACAGACTACACTGATGATGGTACAGGCATCGTGGGGTGAGCCTGAGCACACAGCAATGGCACCGTTGACAGACTACACTGATGATGGTACAGGCATCGTGGGGTGAGCCTGAGCACACAGCAATGGCACCGTTGACAGACTACACTGATGATGGTACAGGCATCGTGGAGTGAGCCTGAGCACACAGCAATGGCACCGTTGACAGACTACACTGATGATGGTACAGGCATCGAGGGGTGAGCCTGAGCACGCAGCAATGGCACCGTTGACAGACTACACTGATGATGGTACAGGCATTGTGGGGTGAGCCTGAGCACACAGCAATGGCACCATTGACAGACTACACTGATGATGGTACAGGCATCGTGGGGTGAGCCTGAGCAGCAATGGCACCGTTGACAGACTACACTGATGATCGTACAGGCATCGTGGGGTGAGCCTGAGCACGCAGCAATGGCACCGTTGACAGACTACACTGATGATGGTACAGGCATCGTCGGGTGAGCCTGAGCAGCAATGGAACCGTTGACAGACTACACTGATGATGGTACAGGCATTGTGGGGTGAGCCTGAGCACGCAGCAATGGCACCGTTGACAGACTACACTGATGATGGTACAGGCATCGTGGGGTGAGCCTGAGCACGCAGCAATGGCATCGTTGACAGACTACACTGATGATGGTATATGCTAGCCAGTGCCATCCCTTGAGACCATTCACCGCCAACCTCATAGCACCTGTCAGGTTACACTCCAGCCAATCACGCATGGTGAGAGAAGCCTTGCTGAGAGATTCTGGATTTCTACTCCCACACACTTCACTCTGATAGGCTGTTGCCATGGTAATAATACATCAAGGATGACCCACACTGCCACTCACCCACATGATCTGATACTGTTGTCATGGCAACCATAGACCCACAAGTTTCTTCTCCCACTCACTCCACTACCATTGGCTGTTGCCATGGCAACTACATGTTACAGGCCGCCTTCAAACAGAGAGCAGCCAATTAAGTACGAAATGCATCACAGAAATAAAGGTTTCAGACACATTTTATGAGTTTCTGAGATTGATTCTGAAGCCATATACCAGACATTGCCAGTTAAAATTGTCAGGTGTTAGCAGGAAGTACCACTATACCTCCTGGTCTGAAATCTTAGGGGGATATCCCCTCTGGTAATCTTGTTCCTATCCCCTCTGGTAATCTCGTTCCCAGACCCTCAATACGCGAGGGGGTCTGGGCACGAGATTACCGTTGCTTGGGTCAGCAAGTCCAAGTTCCAGTTCAGTCCAGCAGTGAGAATCAGTTGGCATTTGACTGAGGTCTATATACACATGTAGCCTACACCACATCAACCACGGCAAGACATAGGGAAATCAGTGATGAGACTGAAACTCGGACATATAACATACCGTATAGCGGGTTATTTTCGTGGGTGGAAATTTCGTGAAATGCTGGATACGGTCGTCGGAATTAATTTTCGTGGTTCTAATTTTCGTGGCACGTACCCGCGTTCGCGCTATATATATATCGGCGCGGATATCGATGACGTATATGAAAATTAGTACACGTGGCTGGATGGCCGAAGTACAGTTTCAACGACATTGCGCTTCACTGTACAGCGTGAATGCGACACTACTTCGTCAGTAAAAGACGTGTGCGAGGCCCGGTGTTGGAGAAGAACTACCATGCTAACGCGAGAATGGCAACCGTAGGCCTATTGATCGCTGTGAGTTACTAGCCTCGTTTTTCGTCGCCGGGGCCGCGGACATCCGGCGTCCAGTCATCTCAATCACAACGCGAGGGACAGCTGGTGGAGGATCCTGTCAATCAAGGACACTGTCAACGGGATGCAGTCACGCAGGTACAGCTACAAAGAGCCGTACGTACAGTGTACTTAAACGACGCCACCTAGCTACGTGTTGCACAGCGCGATTATGGGTTGAAAATTTCGTGGGTGGAAAATTTCGTGACTTGCCGATGAGTCACGAAAATAACGAAAATTGGCACCCCACGAAAATAACCCGCTATACGGTACATTAGCAACAAACATGTACCTGTATGTAGGGTGTATAATTAAGCAACCTCACCGCCCCCACACACCAATGACAACTGCTATTCATTGATGAAAAAAATCTGATTTCTGTGTCTGGGCGGGACTTGTACTTGTATTTGTGCATTCTTCGCCAGCTATGAATCCACATTTGCTTTGAGTGGGCAGCTGGGAAAGTGCCATTGCTTGTGAATACACTGCTGGCTCCGTGGAGAAGATGGCGAAGTGTCAGAAGTAGTTGTAGCCTTGTGCGTTTGGACAGGTAGCTTAAACAGAGGTATCCCAGCTTGTGTACTGGGCTGTGAAGCAGCTTAGAAAGGTCAGAGTACAACATAAGAAGATATCCGACTTCAGCCGCCCACCATGGCACTCCAGCCTGGCCATGCATGCTCACTGCATACCGTCCAATTCTTCAAATCCGGTGACCCGTACTGCCGCCCTATGATTACAATAGCGTTTCATTCTTGGTTAACGCGGCACCCAATGTGGCGCAGTTGCTTCGTAGTAGCAGCAGCTGGCCAACCTTTGGTCCATCCCAAGGACTCAGGAGATTATACCAGATAGAGTGAGTGTGGGCGGTAGATGTGATAGGTGCAACAAGCTTGTAAGGTTTGTACACTTTACCCAACCAATGGCATTGGAGTCTTTGAGCGTATGCATGTTCCGGGTGTGTACGTGTGTATGTGTGGGTGGTAATAGGGAGTTTGGTCTGAGAGGAAACAATTTAACTTACAAGGCATGTGGCCACCTGGGAATTCACCACACATACTGTGCATACATGCAACTAACTGGTAAATTAATTTATGCAGGATTCAAACCTTAGCAACAACTTGAAAATGTACTATGACGTGTGCGTGTGTTTGTGTGTGTGTGTGTGTATGTGTGTGTGTGATGTGTGTGTGGGTGGATGAGTAAACAAAGATTCTTGTTTCTTGGAAAATATGACTCAGATTCTCATGGGAAATTCCTCCTGCATTCTCAGATCCATGGTCTTAGACTAGCTATCACCACCAAACTATTTCCTCCTCTTTCTCTTTTCTCTATTCCTCCCCATTTCTTCCCTCTCCACTCTGTTCCTCCCCTCTCCCCTCCCTCCCTCCCTCCCTCCTCTCTCTCTCCCCTCCCTCCTTCCTCCCCTCCCTCCCTCATCTCTCACTCCTTCTCCCTCCCCACCTCACCTTGCACAGACACAGATACAATGACAGGTGTGCGGTTGGAGGCATGACTATGGATCGTTTGATCCATCTGTTCTTCTTCCTCGTCATCCATTTGTTCTGTGAGGGGGTGATGGGGTTGTGGGTGTGTGTGCACGGAGATAAAGTTGTCAAGAAGAGGCGGGAGATGGTTGTGCTAGCAGTGATGTAAAAGAGACTAACTACAACAAATCCACCTACAACAAAATGGACTTCAGTAAATTTACCCACATCACAACTTATCCTAGTCCACAACAAACAGCAATTTACCCACTTCAAGTGACTTAACAAATATAGTTACGACAATGACAGAATCATCACTGGGTAGGAGCTCGGAACAGTGGGAATAATGAAGCGGGGAGGGGGGGGGAGCATCCACAATACAGTTCATCAGGATGTACAGCTAACAACAAGAAGCTCCGCCCACAACAAACACCAACAACAAAACAACAAACACCAAAAAATCACCCACACACCCACAACATAGCCAGTGCAACAACACAGTGATCGTTTCTAAACCAAATTCCTGAGATTCTCACTCCAATTTCACTGTTGACTACCGGGGTGTGTGGGGGCGGTGGG
This sequence comes from Axinella damicornis, assembly GCA_963931865.1. Taxonomy (NCBI): domain Eukaryota; kingdom Metazoa; phylum Porifera; class Demospongiae; order Axinellida; family Axinellidae; genus Axinella; species Axinella damicornis. Next base: position 3,225,170 of record OZ007516.1, on the reverse strand, counting down.
CTGTCAGCTAGACACACAGAGCTCTGGTGAATGCTGGACAGAGCACTGGTCTGGCCTCAGAAAGGTGCCCACCTGCCAACACACACTCAGAAGGTCACTCAACAAGGTCACGAGTGTATATGGGCCAGGGCTGTGTGTGGGGGCGGCAGATGACCCACCTATAGCAACCTAACAACACACAGCAGGTTTTCAAGAAACAATCGACCTTCAAGTAAACACGTATAATACAATCCAGCTAGGTGCCAATACACCCTTTAGCACTACAGAGTCCTAGCAACATGTAAAGATTATGTGACTGGCTGAGCGGCTTAAAGGTTTGTATCAAAGTCACAGTCTGGTGGTTGTAAATATGGCTAGCTCAATAAGGTTTCAATGTAGAAATGTTTAGTCAGTGCACATGACACAAGTTGAGTTCTAAACAAAGTTACAAGACCTTACATGGCATGGGGGAGGTAGCCAGTCAGTAGCTAGGGAGGGCATTGTTTGGGGTTGGCAAGTCCTATACAAAATCAACCTCCATGACTTTGTTTCCTACAAGATGGCCCTGCTTAATTAGCAGGTGTTGTTTGGGGTGGCCACTGAATAACATGGTGGGCAGCTGAACCTGCCCTAAGAGATTGTGACTGGCCCCAACACACCATGCCTCCCTCTGTGGGGACTGCCTCAGCCATGTTGACGTCTGGGGGACAGAATCAGTGCATTGTGAGTAAGGCATGTAGGCACACAAGGTCTAATTAGAAGATTTTATTTTTCTCTTGACTATAGGAATGTACATTCTAAACAGTAATACATGGTTGCTAAGCCCAGCCAATACATACTGGCCAAGTGGTTAGGAGCATTTCCCACTGATGTCACTTCCTGTGCACAAATTAATTGAAATGCCCTAGAACTATAAGAGGTTCTTATGGAGGAGGGGCTCAGTACTCCGGAGGAGGCCTGGGGGAGGGGCTCAGTACCCCGGAGGAGGCCTGGGGGAGGGGCTCAGTACCCCGGAGGAGGTCCAGAGAAGGGGCTCAATACTCCGGTGGAGGCCTGGGGGAGGGGCTCAGTACTCCGGAGGAGGCCTGGGGGAGGGGCTCAGTACCCCGGAGGAGGCCTGGGGGAGGGGCTCAGTACCCCAGAGGAGGTCCAGAGAAGGGGCTCAATACTCCGGTGGAGGCCTGGAGGAGGGGCTCAGTACCCCAGAGGAGGCCCGGGGGAGGGGCTCAGTACTCCGGAGGAGGCCCAGGGGAGGGGACAGTACTCCGGAGGAGGCCTGGGGAAGGGTTACTGAGCCCCTCCCCCAGGCCTCCTCCGGAGGAGGCCTGGGGGAGGGGCTCAGTATACTGCTAATGTAATCATATCGCACATTCATGATTTCCTTGGCAATTTGGTTTCTCATGACATAACGTTGGTGAGAGCACCACAGAGAGAGCCAGAATGCTGGTACGAGCATGCAACTCGCACACATGGTAAAATGTATCAGGCGGAGTACACGGTATACAGCTGCAAGTGAGTGTGCTACCAATCGCAGCAACGGGCCACTGAGCATTCGACATCAGGCAGTCTTTGCAACGTTTCTCGGGTCCAGAAAGCCACCTCATAGCTGTACAGAAAGAATGTGCCATGCCTCAACACGTCCACGTAAGTCACTGCATGTGACAAGTTTTGCCAGGCCTTCCCCCGCGTTAGTACTGCAAGCAACAAACATCAGGGTGAGAAGGCCTGGGAACAAGGCCAGGGTGAGAAGGCCTGGGAATGAGGCTAGTAACAGACAATGCCAGATACTGTACTATTGCATTCTTTGAATTCCATTTGGCAATCATACATACTTTACAGGTGTCACCATACCGTAGTGATGTCACCAATCCAGATGTCACCATACTGGAGTGTGCACAGTACACAGCATGGTGACATCATTAAAGCAATACTGTACGGTGACATCACTGGAGTATTATTGTAGCGATATCACCATGCAGTAGCAATGTCACTATAACTGTAGCGATGTAACCATGCTGTAGCGAAGTCATCATGTTAATGCTGTCACCGTACTATAGCGATGTCACCATACTGCAGCGATGTCACCATGCTGTAGCGAAGTCATCATGTTAATGCTGTCACCGTACTATAGCGATGTCACCATACTGCAGCGATGTCACCACGCTGTAGCGAAGTCATTATGTTAATGCTGTCACTATGTTGTAGTGATGTCACCATACTGTAGCGACATCATCGTACTAATGTTGTAGCGATGTCACCGTGCTGTAGCTGCTGTAGCGATGTCATCATGTTACCATACTGTAGCGATGTCACCATGCTGTAGCGATGTCATCATGTTACCATACTGTAGCGATGTCACCGTACTGTAGCGATGTCACCGTGCTGTAGCGATGTCACCGTGCTGTAGCTGCTGTAGTGATGTCATCATGTTACCATACTGTAGCGATGTCACCACGCTGTAGCGATGTCATCATGTCACCATGCTGTAGCGATGTCAACATGTCACCATGCTGTAGCGATGTCATCATGTCACCATGCTGTAGCGATGTCACCATGCTGTAGCGATGTCATCATGTCACCATGCTGTAGCGATGTCATCATACTAATGCTGCCACTGGTGCATAAGTATGTGGAATTCAACCTATTCATAACCTAGAGCAAACACTGGGAGATCATCTTCCGCACTTAGGAACCCCAAGCAGACCAGGTGCTAGGAAGGTGGACAGGCAGGCTACCAAAACAATGGCTACCTCCTCTATGCTGAGTGCCAAGAGATTTATTACATTGTTGTACTATGGTTGTCTGACTTCACAGCTAATCAGGTTTAGCTAACACTCAGATGTGATGGTAAACCTCCTGCTAGTCTCGTGCCCAGACCCCCTTCCACGCATATTGAGGGTCTGGGAACGAGACTAACCTCCTGCTAGCCTGTGTGCACTACAGCTAGCAGTAATTCTCCTGGTTTGCAGGCAACGTTGGCATCAGGCTACCAGACTGTAGTGGCGTGTTATTAGCTGCTTCCCTAGCCTCGTTCCCAGGCCGTCTCGGGCCTGGGAACGAGGTTACTGCTTCCCGCACTTCCTTGTGGAAGAATCTACAACCAAGCAGGTAATTTTGTTGGTAAAATTGCCCAAATCAGTCTCATTCCCAGACCACATTGGAAAATCAAGGTTGAGGCAGGGTAGGACAAGATCATGTGCACTGTTGTTCTGTATGATGTAATACAAAGTCGTTCTACTTCTCCCTCTGTGGGAGACGGCTGCTTCGTGCCTCTGATGCATCCCGAAGAGAATTACTCATAGGCCACAATACGTTACTACTAGGAGTATATTGTCGGACCACAGCCTCACCAAGAATATTAGCGAATACAGACTCGTCTACTGCACTCAAGCCTTTAGCATCAGACACTGCTACAATTCTGCACCTTCCGCACACTTGCTGTATATCTTTGTGCACTATACTGTGGCATCATGTGCACAATACTGCTAACTGCCACATGCACATGGACCTTGACTTTCCCCCTTCTGAGGAGAGGTGGAACTGACCATTCTCCAAATCCTGTATACAATATGTAACGTGATATTCTTCTCAGAGATTCGATCCCATACACAGAGTGGATCTCCGGGAAAATATCCAATTACAATTACACCCCGCAGGTAGCGCAAGCTAGGTATTGATCATTTGAAAGCTCATTTTACGCTGACCACAACGGCACAATCCCCCTAGTATCTTTCCTCACGTGAGCGTGATGTAATCGACAAATGGCAAAAATTAAGAACGAGAACGAAAAAGTGAAGTTTCAACACATTATTGAACGAACTACGCACAGTCGCCCCCCGCTAGCTAGATAAGTTACCTCGTACCTTAACTCTTCTTGCTGTTCTGAGCCCCAGTGTGCTCACATGCAATTAAGTCCTTTCTACCCTTGACGTCACACACATGAAGAAAGATACCAGGCCCTCTGCGTTCTTTGTGCAAGCAAAAACGGTGCGGGCCTGGGAACGAGGCTAACATTACAGAGTTTCTAACCTAAACTTCCCTGCTGATGAAGAGCTGCACAAAGAGATTGACAGACTCTTGGTTGACACACTACTCTGCACCTCCCAACCATGACACACACTGTAGGTACTTCGGTAGAAGTGAGCAAAGGTTGCTCTTCAAGCTCTTCAAAGTCAGTACATGAAGGGGATTCAAAGCAACTGATAGCGAAGAATGAAAACGTCAACACAAGCCACTCAACTACAACTTGGGTTCAAAAGTGGGCTCAAGTAGATGTGATTACATATACAAATCCACTACAAGCAGGTGTTGCCTTTGCTTGGGATTTGCCAATCTTGATTTGACATAGATCTTGAGTGCCATTGCCACAGCAACAGATTTATCATTATTGCAACATGTGAGCGGCACTAGAGTTCATTAATCAGTTAACAAGACCGGCTACAGAGTAGTCATGTTCCCAGGCTCCGCCCAGCATTTCACAGCTTGCAGCAGTGACGAAAGCTGGGCGGGGCCTGTGAATGAGGCTAGCTACCGAGTATGCTTTGCATATACTACTCACAGCTTCACCACTATGTACTTGGCATGCGTTACATGTTTATATCCAGTCTGGTGGGAGAAAAATTATCCGGTATATAATCTAATCCAACCTTACCGATGCTATTATTGTGCTGAAACTAGCCTTGGTGGTGAAGCCAGTTTTTTGTCTTCCCACTGACCACCGTTGCTCACTCCAACAATATGTGACATCATGTACGTGTGCATTAATTGGGATGAGCTGGTGGACACAATCAAGTCCGCTAAAGTATAATATTCACAGGTGAGAGTAAGGCATGGGGCATCAAAGGAAGCTTGTCCCACCAGTTGCCCTAACCAGAGTGTGTTTACAACTCAAAGCTATTCCTGGTATAATTATAGTGAAACATTTGGGCATAATGCACATGCCATGTTGCATAGCAACATATTATACCAAGTACCTTATATCATTCCCACTGGGCTCTAACTGCCCCCATTGGGTATACATGGTGAACCACCTCACTTTGGTACCCTTGGGTTTCAGTTTCCCTTTAACAGCAGTATAACGAAGAACATGGCCACTAGGCAGACGTTTATGGCATGGTAGAGTGAGCCTGGGGGAGCAGGTTGGAGTGTATGCGCACTTGAAGAGCATTACCCTCCCAACATACTTCCCGTCTGTACCCACAGAAGGAACGAGAGTTACAAACACAAAACTTGTGCAATGATGTCATCTCAAACAGGAAAGAAATAGAACTAAGCCGACACAGTCGAACAGAGCACGGCATTTAGGGAAACTTTATTGCAAACAACGTACACAAAACACTTTCTTTTCCTTGTTTTTCAGAAAAGCAATAGGGGGTGACAGATTAAGAGTGTTTGCTATATATCTGGGGTGTGTCAGGTGTTAGGGATGGCTGGTGGCTGAGTGGTTAAAGCATTCGACTGCTAATCGAAAGGTTGCTGGTTCAAGTCCCATTTTCTTCCACGAGTCGACTAAACTCTACCCCCAAAAATGAGTAGGTGTGGCGTTTACACTGCATCTTCGGAGGGGATGTGAAGCATCGGTCCTGGGAGATCTGGTTTTTGCCTTCTCCAGGCCCTCAATAACCACCATTGTGGTAACGTTACCTACCCCTAGGCCCTCAAGCCTCAGGGACAACAAAAATCAATGTGTTGGAAGTACATTGGTGCACTTTGCAAGCCTACAATGTCTAAAGAGCATGCAGGATTAGTCCTAGCCTTGTTCCCGAGCACCTGGGAACGAGGTTCGAATAATCCAGCCAGTAGTGAGACCTGGTGTATGTTACAGAACATACATGGTACATATAGGTTCTTGTGTTTGTGCAAACCAAAGAAGCTTTATGGACTTGCTGTTGTGTTGGTGATTCAATCTTGATAGCCTAATGGAGTTTGCTGCAGCAGCAGACATTAATTTAAAGAACATCTGCTAAAATATTGCGTTACAAATTATGAGCGTGACGGTTGTCAGTTACAACGCCCACACAACGTTCGATATTGTCAACACCTTCCGCCCCCACACACAAGGAAACATACCACCAAACGGTATGCGCGCAAACGGGCCCTCCCGACTCCCACGAGAAAGAAAATCACTTCGCCTACGAATGTCCAGCAAAGGCATCATTACCGTTTGTCCAGTCAATCTGGACGCAGATAGCACAAGGAGATCTGGCTACCTTGATGCGCAGCAAATTACCAAGCATATACTCCTGTGATATGCCTAGTCAAATCCATTTTAGGGCCTCCACGAACGCCGAAAAGGCGGCACGCCTACGAAACTAGGCCCATACACTTACGCATGAACCACCCAACACAGTGCTAAAGACCTTCCAACAGTAAAGTACTAGCTGTAACAGCTTCGTCCGTACGATCACCTTCCCACCCACCCACACACTTAGCTAACACTGCAACATGTAGATCGGCTTACCGACTGAAATGTCTTGTTCTGGGCCAGCCATTACCCTTCGATGGACATATAACTCCACAGATGTGCTCAAACAAACTTCAGATCTTTCACACACGAGCTCGTCTTCAAAATTCCAGCAGTGTAGCACACTCGCAAACTAGAGTCAAGACTGTCGGAAGATGACAGAATTTACAGAGATTCACGGACGTGAAACAATTTTAATAGTTAACTAACTGGACAATAATCATTCTCGCGAGATGTACGTCCAGGATCTATTACTGCTTTTTCTTCTGGTGAGCGCCGTCAGGCATTGTTCTTGCTGGGACCGCGAAGAGCTTGATCTCTTCGACCTGGTAGAAGATATCGGACAGAACTTTTATGAAGTCTTGCAAGTTGAAGAGGTAATTCTCTAACTAACGTGCGTGGGCGTACTTTGTGATGAATAGACGAATAATGAGGTATGTGATTAATTCATGATAAGCCCGGGTTGTGAATTGTACAATAATTATACAATTCACATTATGGCATACACACATACATGCTCACGCACACACAGTCAGCCAGTGGTTCGGAGATCCGCCGGGCTTATCGTCATCTATCCCTGATCCACCACCCAGACAAGAACAGTGACCCAGAGGCCACGGAGAAATTTAGGAAGGTATGTGTACATGAAAAGCTGTGAGATACCTACAATTGTGGCGCAAGTAAAACCAATATCGACATGGCCATAAGGATATATTGGTCGGGCAGGAACACATGAACATCTAGAACTAACCCATCGCCCCACTTTGTGCCGGACCGCCCTACTTTGTGCCGGACCAATGTTCTTCTGCATGTTGCCTACCTCAGGAGGAAAAGTGGTAATGTCGTCCCTTTCTTCCTGTTGTCCAGCTGGTTGCTGTCGCAGAAGTGCTAAGAGATGACCAGAAAAGAGCATGGCAAGTTCTACAAAGGAGGGGATGAAATGGAAAAAGCAATCTGCTGCCTGGGAATGAGACTAGGTGGTAGTACATGGCCAAGTACCAAAGGGCCTTGTTTGTTTCAAATTCACACAGTTGTACTCGAGAGTGGTTGTTTGTAGCGGTCTCATTCCCAGGCCATCCTATTAATATCCTGGGAACGAAGTTAGCTCTGTTCACCATCACTAGCATTGTCTTGCTATACGGCAATGCTGCACAGTGGCCTCAGGATGAAGCATATATTGGTGGTTAATCAACAACCACTGCAGCAGCTGTGGTTAAACACTCTAATAAGTCATAACATCCCTATTAATACACACCATGCAGCTCACCCTCTCAAAAATGTACTGGAGACTACTGCTGTGAGCTGTAGCCTCGTTCCCAGGTACCGTACAAGAAATTGGGTGCTTGGGTACTTGGGTACAGCAAGACAATGCTAGTGATGGTGAACAGAGCTAACCTAGTAACCGGAATGTTACAGCAGTGGCCTCAGGGTAAGAGCTACATCCCATGTTTTGGTGGTTAATTAATAACCACTCAATGTTGTAGCATTAGTGCATACCATAAAGCTCTTGGTACCCCAACCCTGGCCTCATTCCCGGGCCCGGGAATGAGGCCACCCCAACCCCAGCATTTCACTTGCATAACCACATACGTATCCCTTGTGGCAGTGGCATCACTGAGCAAAAAAAAAGAAGATTGACAGGGTTCTCCCTGTTCAGATAAGAACTTACCCGTGTTCTTCATGACAAGAGCATGTGTGTGTATTAAGATTCGACCCGAGCCCCTTGCCAGGAAGTGAAAGTGGTTAAATTGCTAGTGATTAACAATTCATGAACTTAGTCTGTTCTCTCCACTTGTTGGGGATGGGGGCGCCCCCATCATTATAACATGATCTTTGCATCACACTGCAGGTATGACCGCATCCTGCAGGAGGGTCTGCCGGACTGGAGGCATGCTGTGTACTACTACCGGAGGGTCAGGAAGATGGGGATGGTGGAACTCCTCCTGCTGCTATTTGCCATTGCCTCTGTCGCCCACTACCTCTTTGGATGGGCCGTGTACATCGAGAAACAGCTAGAGCTGGTGAGGGTGGGCATTGCATCACTGCCGCTGCCAAATAGGTTACCATGGCAACTGTATTACATTGCTCTGCCAAACAGGTTGACCCAGCAATGGATATTATTTAAACGTTCCACTGTTTTTGTTGAGTTCTTATTGCTATAGCAACAACACTGCATTGGTTACCTGCCAGACCCTGCATTGCACGCTTGATGAGTTACAGCTCCACAGTTAGCCATTGAGCCCGTACAACTGTACCCAGGGAGGCACCTCCAGTGGGAAATCACACGGCCATGGTATCAACGAATACAAGAATTGACCCCCACCATAAATCGCAAAGTTCTTTTATAATAGGAAGGCCCTGTTGCAGCCCTCTGATTGGTTGAAGCATTAGCAATGGCCTCCTTGATGGACTCAAAATTGCTTGCTTGGTTGAGGAATGTATCATTCATCAATTCTTTGTGGTAGCTTGGCTTCTCTCACTGAAAGCTATTTCAGACGTGTTGCAGGGAGGGAAGCAGCATCACGTAGCACGTGGCTTGAATACCGAATATCTGTGCTTGTATACTATGAGAGCATTGTTTGGCACTTGGCCTCAATCTTGGGTATACTTCAGGATATTTGCTGTACACTATTTAAGGGCATATCAGTGCCTAGCGTTCATTGAAGCATGTGCCAACGAATGTTTAGTGCTGAGATCGAACTACTCACAGGGGAACATTTTGTACTTCATTACGTTTAAGGAGCCAAAGTGTTAATCATACTTGGTAATGTGATGAGACCATCAACAGCTGTATCCTGACGTTGAACGCTAAAATTCAGCAAAACGTGAGCCTGGTATATTTTATGACAATATCCCAGCTGTTGTACTGCACCAGAATTGGCAATTTTCCATCCCAAATGAAAGTCGGACCTGCATTTTGATTCACCAACATATTTGTATGTTACATAAATTTTGCAACGTTTTGAGAGCATTTGATATCCTTTTCAGGCTTGCAACTATTGTATGCTTGTTGCGTGTTGTATGCATGGGTCTACTGTGCAGTATGTTAACATCGCCCTCAAGCATCAAATCTTGGTTGAAATTTTTGGCTAAGACCAGAAAACTAACGACGGGCTTACCATCCTATCTACATGTAGATGCACAATGCAGCTTTCTGATTGGTCAAACCTTAGCGGAATACTGTCTGTCGGCATATACATACAGTCAATGGAGACAGCAAGTGATCCCTCTGTATCCAGGCGATGCCTTGGCAAGAGGGTGGGTTAGTGGAACGTTTCGTGGGAACAGTCCTTCTCTGGCTAGTGCAAGAGCCACACTGCCAATGGCTAATCAGTCACCTTACAATAGAGTTCTTTGTCCCCACAGCCGAAATGGGAGACATCTTGTTACTATGGGTTGGATTACACCTGGGCTGAATTGAGGGAGCGCTTGTGTGTGTAATCTACGAGTCTGAAATTCCAGGGTGTTTGGCAACACTGCTGCCACTCTCTGTGGACCTAATGGGAAGCCCTAGGGGTCTGTTGCTCCACTTCTGCTATTGAAGGTGTTGTTATGGTGCCCTCTCTAGCACCAGGTGAATGCCAAATGCATCCTTTAAGTCTGTGCTTGTGTTTACTTCCACCCCCACTGACCCAATTTGTAGATGACATCATCTCTGGATAGCTATGTATGACATCATCACTGGATGTCTGTGCTTGTGTTGACTTCCGCCCACCCACTTTCCCAATTTGTGGATGACATCATCTCTGGATGGCTGTATATTATCTGGATGGCTGCGATGACGTCATCTCTGGGTGTCTGTGCTTGGGTTGACCTCCGCCCACTCACTGACCCACTTTGTGGATGGCATCATCTCTGGATGGCTGTGACCATCTTGAGTAGCAAACCAATAGAAATGCAGCAGCAGTTATGGTTTTAGTGACGTAGCCTCGTATCCAGGCCTTCTTAACTCCATCTCTTGCAGTACCGCCATGGAGTATTGTGAGTGACAAACGCTGGGTTTGGTTTTGTTTTACCCACGAGGAGGTTACCACAATGGGGACTAACAAAGTTAACCCTTCTGCTCAGGCCATTCCCACCACCAGTATCTGATCGCTTGCAGTATGCGAGGCTAGCTATTCTCTATACTGCCACCATTTGTCAGTGAGTCCTCCTTTGACTGCTGACTGCATTTCTGAGTGTGTCTGAACTGCTGCCCACACATATGGGAGCCACTTTATTGCACTTTGTCACTCCGATAGTCACAACTTGGAACTGAACCCTTTTACCCACCAGCTACAGCCCCCTAAAGTGCTCGGGAAGGGGGGGCTTCCCAGCATATACATACCGAACTGTCATGCTGTTTGTCTGAAACCCTTCATCAATAGTGTGGGTGGGAGTAGGCTCTGTGTGCATATGTGTGTAAGTTGAAGTGTGTGATTTAGACTGAAGCACAATGAGTGCACATAATGTTGTGAGTGAGTACAAGTACATCATGATATGTGTGTCATCCTCCCACACACTTCTTGAAATGTGTTTTCATCATCTTAGCAACGCTGGGATGTTCACAATAATGGTTTCTGTTGACTGGCTACCATTGACATAGTTAATAACATCACTATTCTTCCCTTCCTCCCCCTCCCTCCCTCCCTCCCTCCCTCCCTCCCTCCCTCCCTCCCTCCCTCCCTCCCTCCCTCCCTCCCCCCTCCCTCCTCCCCCCTCCCTCCCTCCCTCCCCCCCTCCCTCCCTTACCCCCTCCCTTCCTCCCTCCCTCCCTTCCTCCCACACCCCAACATAGCAAGACGTACTTGATCGTAAAGAGCGTAAGGAGAAACGAAGCAAGCAGGGCAAACCCAAGTCCCAGCGACTAGAGGCTGAGGTGGAGTACCGCACTGCGCAGGCCAACGGTATGATCTGAAAATTCAGTACAAGGGAGAGTTACAGAATTGCTCATGGACCACATATTGTAAATAGCTAGCAAGTTCCTCTATGAGGTTGAATGCAGGCCTCTGAGTGGCTGAATATTTGCCAAATGTTTTTGAACAAAGTAGTATGTAGCAACGTCAATGTTTCTTTTACAACACGAGACTTTCAGCCTCTGAAGTTCTGGCAAAGGGTGGGACAGGGAGAGGTGGGCAGGACAGGACCTACATCTCACACGAGCTTCCAGTTGTACATTTAACTCCCCATAGCCTTACCTGGTTGTCCAAAGGACCGTATTATGAGAAAATGGACCAATCAGAGGGCTGCATTCGAAAGGAAAGGAACCCCTAGTTAGTAGAAGTTTGTGATCTAGCTACGTATATATGGTCAATGTAAAATAGTGGCCAAGGTATCTGCCTACCTGACTATGTCAGCACATTAATGTACGTGACCCATGACTCCCTTCCTCTTCTGGATACAGCCAGTATTCCTCAGCTGAAGAACCTCCTACCGTTCATCCTAGCCAGGTGGCTGGTCACCCTCACAAAACTCGGCTTGAGATTGTACCACGAGTGGCGGGAAGAGAGAAAGACCCACCATGAGTCAGAAATCACCAAGACAGGGATGCCAGTGTGCAATGGGACCGCACACAAAAACTCCACTAGTCCACACGCTAACCATAAAAGGAAAAGGCTTCAAGATGGTGGTGACACAACTAGAGACCGAACAGATACCAGCCGTTTTGCAGAAGAGGGGTTGGTCATGGAATGCACCTCTTGTCCAAGTCGACACAGTGATGATGACCCCTTGACAGAGAGCACAAGTTCCAGCGGGGGTACGCAGAACCATGGCTGCAGAACTTCCACACCCAGTGAACAACAGGACACCAGACATTTTGAGAATGATTCAGGCCAGGCAAACGTGTGCTCACTTGACACTAGCACTGAGGATTGTGGTACTGGTAATAGAACGAGTGGATCTCTGGTGTCATCCACGAGGGCAAGCAAAGGTGGTCAGCGTAATGCAACGGTGTTGGGAGAGAGGAGGATGAACAAGGGAAGATACGGGACAGTGGAGAGTAAGATGGCTGTGGTGAATGTTGCTACTGGTGATATTGTTACCCTAGATGAGGATGACGCAGGATCAGGAGCCACACCCTTCCCTCCCTCCGTCTCTTCCCCTTCTGAGACAGCTGCACCCTCCCATCCCACCACTGGGATAAGTACATCCTCCCCTCCCCCTGTCTCCTTCCCTCCCCCTGTCTCCTCCCCTCCCACTGCCTCCTCCCCTCCCCCTGTCTCCTCCCCTCCCACTGCCGGGTGGACCCAGTACCAACAGAGGCAGCTAGAATGGGCTCTCGGACAGTACCCCAAGTTTACCAAGGACCGCTGGGACAATGTCTCAAAGGCTGTGCCTGGAAAATCCACGGTAAAGAGCGAACTGTGCAACAGAGAGAGAGAAATTGAATCCGCAGATAAATTCTGGGATTCAAACCTAGTTCCATTCCCAGAAATTCTTATGGGTTCAATTTCTCTCTTCACATTCAAGCTTTGCTTCTGCACTGTGTGTACATAATTAACTACTTTCACTTCCTGTCTAAGAGTCAAATGTGGCTCTCTGGTTGGTTAGTGTAAGCATGGCCAGGTGACAGTGTTTGCTTTGCACCTGCCCGCCAGACCGTGGCCAAGTGTACTGTATTCTAGCAGTTTACAGAATACTGTGGCCATGATCCGTCATGCTTGTATGTGTATTGTCCGGTGTACTGTATAGGAGGGATTCCTCAGATTTCCTCCACTTGGTCTATTACACTTCTGAGGTACTCACTATGTACCTGAACCCAAGGTGCATAGTGCACATTAGCAAGTGTAGTGTTTACTATTAGTACTGTGATGACATCACTAGTGTTGTGACATCATCAATGACATCATCATGCTCATGCTATTATGAATATTCAATATTCCCAGACTCCAGATCAATGCCTGGAAGTGGGCCTAGTATGAAGTAGCCTCGTTCCCATTTTTTTATTCTTCATTTTGTGTTGACAGTACCGGTAATACATGAGGGCCACTATATAGGTACTGAAAGCAGTGCATGTGCTGTAGCCTCGATCCCAGACCCCACCCAGCTTTCGTCATTTACAGCGGCGCGCGGGCCTGGCAATGAGGCTACATGTGCTGCTCCATAACTATGCTGTGCAATGGTCAGGGTTGCATTGGGGCTATATAGTATAAAATTAATGATATAGCATATGTGGGTGGTTCAAGTAAAAACTGTACTTTAATGATATTCATATTCCAGTCAATTAAGGTGGGTGTAGCTTTCTGTCTTTGTGCACTGATTATATATGCAGGTATATACGTAGCTGCACATTCACAGGACAGCCATTTGTATTCCTTTGTCTCTGAGGCTATAAAAATTTATTCCAAAAATGTAAGGTTCAGTTTTTACTTGAACCACCCACGTATGGAGGTGCTATACAGTTGTGCACATACGAGCAGAAGTGTGGTGAAGGCCTAGAAGCATTAATCACATGAATGATGTCATGAGGGGAGTGGGGCCCGGCCAGTTAAGGAGATCCTCGTTCAGTTCCTAGTCCCCTCGTCTCACTTTATAACTACACTTTCTTGCTCCAGGGAGAGTGTATTGAGAGGTGCAAGGAACTCTTTGAGGCAGTGAAAAGGAGGAAACACACCAGCTAGCCGACCGCCAGCTAGCCGACCACCACCTAGCCAACCGCCCATTTGCAGCAAAGCTACAATCATAGCAATACCACCACATTAGTCAGGAATATTCCGTGTATATTATACTCCACCTGCAACCAAACTAAGCTATCTATTGTAGTAGGTTTATCCTTTGACACAATGTCATATGGAAACTTTCAGCTGTATTCCATGCTAGCCTCATTCCCCAGTGTTCTCACCCCGTGTTTTCATTGTCGCTTGCAGTGCTGCAAGTGACAGATGCTGGGGTGAGAAGGCCTGGGAACAAGGATGCAAAGTGGATGCATGCATGCTCCAAATTACTATAGTAGTCCACCACCAGTCATGATCAGCTGCATAAATGATATGGTCTTGTTCCATGGTGGAACAGTTCTATAACTAGAGGTGCTCAGCAGAGCACGTACCCCGTGCGCAACTTTGACTTGACAGCCTATAGGCCTACTACCGATTATTCATACAGCATGCACGATGAGCCAGCTAGGTCACGATTTACAACGATGTCAGCATGCCCATATGTATGCAGAATGAGATACCGTAAGTTGTGGCAGTAATTGTTAGAAATAGGGTGTGGTCAAGTTGTATAAATTAGAAGCACGAATTTCACGCAGCTTTTCTCAGCCTCTCGAGTAGATCTCTGGTCTGTGAGTTATGTAGACGCTAGTATTTTCTGACACTTCTATCCTGAAATAAGCCTTCAACAAGGCCTTCACTGCCCAAACCTGCTTGGACAGACAGACAGACAGACTGACAGACAACTCTACCCCCTGCTGCAGGATAATTATAGACTGTCATCAGAAATTAATGTGACTGCATGAGCACAGCCCCCAGAAATATAATAATATCACACCAAAAGTACACACATAATATGCACAAGACTAGCCTCGTTCCCAGGCCCGAGACGGCGAGGAGAAAAGGGCCTGGTTTCCACTGCTTGCGCATGCGCTAACTAGCGGTGGAATTCCACCGGCTCCGTGGACGTTCGATTATGTTTGTACACTTGTGACGTCGAAGTAGATAACGTGATCCGTACAGTTAACGAGTTAACTAGCTAGCGAGTACTTACTAGTGGTGTGCGTTACAACAGCTCTCGATCGTGCTCTCCTATGTCCTCAGGCGGCAAGGCGCTCCTGAATTGAGCTAGAACAGCGACCTGGGATTGAACGATGGAATGTTTTCGTGTGGCTACCGTCCCACCGACCGGGTGGAGTCAGTATGCTACCAGACTCTTCCGTTTGTTTTGAATAACGAATGTCGGGTAAGTCTGTTGCTGGTGGCAGCGCAATTGTGGCCCTCATCTAGCGGATAAAGGCCAGTGTAGCAAAATAGATAGCGTCACACGCTCAACCATGTGATTACGAAGACGTCATTTGCACCCTCCCCCTTATGAATACGTGTTACGATTACCGATAATTAAGCACATGCGCAAGCAGTGGAAACCAGGCCCTATTCTCCTCGCCGTCTCGGGCCTGGGAACGAGGCTAGCACAAGACAGGAACTACGAGTCAGGCTAGCTGAAGCATGCAGTCAACATGGCAGGTAACACACAATCTATATACGTGCAGCACACTGGTCCAGCACACAAGTCATGTATTCTGTAGGACATGTCATGTACAGCTCAGAGTTCGATGCATAGGTAGGTCCAGTAGCGGTGTTCGTCTTTGCTGACGCCACTGAGGAGGTACAGAGGTAGCTAGACTGTTCACTCTAGGCCTCCAGTGTTAACTATATACCACGACATGAACAAACTCAATGGGCAACTACACATCCACTTCCTCAGTTTTATAAGAGCTATAATTATGTATTGAATATGAGTATCATCCATGCACTCTTCACTATACCTACACCACTAGTCTTAATTCTCCTCTCCTGCCACACAACACTCACTCTCCATTTACTTCTTTATCCAACTTGGGAGGCCATCTGCCAGTATCTTGTCAACTCTTCCTTATCTCTTCCTCAGTCTTCTCCTAAAGAGCAAGAAGCAGCTCATTCTCAGTAGTTCACTGGCAGGTTGCAACTTCCAATTCCAACTGAGGTAACCATGATCGGTATACTACCTACTGAACTCCCTATGCATACAGGACAGTTCACATCTTCCTCCATGTCTTCCGTTCTTTACTTTCCCTCCCTCCCATTCTCTCTCTTCACTTACATTCGGCCAGATGGACTGCTAACAGAAATGGAGTCTCAAACCCAACTGTCACAGCAACAACCACGGCATCGCTCCTATCTATAGACGCCAAGCCTTGTCGGGTCTGGGCACCATCCTAGCTACTTGCCTATGGAACAGCATTCGGATCCGAGTCGACTAGTCAACTATACAAGGGCTTCAACAGAGGGAGAGCCAATGGCAGAGGGCCTACCAGAGGAGGCCAACGGCATCGGTGAGCGAAGAAAAACGACAGAGACAGAATCACGCTCATCTCCATCCACAGTTTACGTGTGCACAGATGCCAACCAATCAGATCGCAGCATTACAGTTGCGTACGTTGGCTGATGCACCGTAATGCTGCGATCTGATTGGTTCGCATCTGCGATTATTCAGTTATGGCGGGAAATTTCCTTGTGCACGCGTAAATAGTGGACAGAGATGAGCGTGATTCTTGCCAGCAGCTAGGCGTCAGCGGGTATAAAAGGAGAGTCCATTTGTGTGTAAGTCATTCGGGCCAGGTTTAGCTCGGGTGAGGTTAAGGTGAGGTGAGCCCTCACCCTAACCTTACCCTAGCTGAGTACCTTTCACCGCCAGGGTAAGTGGGGGTGGGGTGGGAGCATGGGGGGTGGGGTGGGAGCATGGGGGGGTGGGGCTGGGGTGGGAGCATGGGGGGTGGGGCTGGGGTGGGAGCATGGGGGGTGGGGCTGGGGTGGGAGCATGGGGGGTGGGGGCTGGGGCTGGGGTGGGAGCATGGGGGTGGGGATGGAGGTGGGGCTGGGGTGGGAGCAGGGTTGGGAGCATTGGTGTTGGGCTGCGGTGGGGGCATAGCTGGTTGGGTGCATAGGATGGTTGCTTAGTGTGGTTTGCATAATGGACTATGGTGATTTGGTTAAAATTCTCGGTCATAAAATGTTTTGCTGATACATGTACACGTTTACAGAGTACATCATCAATGCTACACGTTGAGTGTATAGCCACTGATTGTTCACATAATGGATCGATGTCCGGTTAACTCTCAGAGACTTGGTTGGTCTCAATGGAGCTGCAACCTCGTTAGCAGCCAGCAGCTTCATGGGAGTGGTGGCAATGGAGACATTGCGTCCACAGAAAGTCTGGGAATAGAAAAATAGACCAGTCAGTCAGGCAACAAGCAGTCAGGAAGGTCGTTGACAATCAGTCCCCAAGAACTCTCCCCAGTTACACAATATACTTAGTTGCTTCCATGCCACAAGCAGAATCTGATGCTAAGTGAATGAGGTCACATCAACCATGAAGCTACACAGAGTGGAGAGAACCTGATGAAGGCCACATGTCACAGCACCACCACCACCATAGCACAGTGGCTCCTAGTAGGATGTGCATGTAGCGAGACAAGACAATCTGATAGAGATGCTAAAGGATTGATTGATCCTTTGAGTCACAGGACTTCCATAATTATGGGGTACACAATCTTCGGTTTGCGTTGACGTGTATTATTGTCGACGCAAACCGAAGAAAAGAAAAAAACGGGGTAGGCGAGGCTAGATAAAAGCATGTGTAGTAACATGAGGATATTTTTTGATCAGGAACACCACTAACATGCTATGTCAAAGGGCATATAAATGATTGGGGAGGGGAGGGGGGATCAGTACGTTCAGATCATCACTGAACTCACTTGAATATAAATGGCATTGCTCCAAGATTCCACTTTAAAGGTCAACCAACCTTCAACAGTAATACCAAGGCTTTAGTGGGATTAGACAGAGCCTGAGTCAAGCACATCCACAAGCTGGTCCGCACACCAGATTCAAGCTGGTCTGCACACCAGAATCAAGTTGGTCTTCACATAATATGACCACATCTATCCACACTTACATGACACACTGCCACCCACCCACACACACACAAGTACAGTCTTATAGTTCAAACCATACCCTTTACCTTGAGCAGGTCGAGGAGCACAAAGACCCCGGCTCTCATCATCCAGGAAGATGTCCTCCACCACACTGTTCCCCATGCACCACTGTACACCAAACACAGTCGCTGCCAGCAACAGCTGGTGGTGGCCCAGACCAGAGGATAACTTCCCTGTGTCACGCTTCAGGTAACTCACCTACCTAGCTTGTGTAGCCAGCCAAGCCGTACACTTTTTGTTTTGACGACAGCTAGCTAGATTAGTCACTCATAAGCTTGGATGTCATAATGAAGTACCAGGTAGCATTCCAGGCCCCCAATTTTTCAGCACCAATATAAATATGGCAGTGGCCTGGGACTAAGAATGCCATCTAGGAATAATCAACTACAACCTGCCACACCGGACCAATTAAGTCGAAGTACGTCCCAAAAAATTATCTTGCACCCCAACTAGCAAAAAACGTCTGGGAGATTCAATTTTCCTCCCCCGGCCGTTTTGAGGGATATCAAAACGTACTGGAGGCAGGCCTGATGATGATCAATGTTACTGGCCTCTTTCACTACTCTGCAACATTGACAGCAATAATATAGTTGCAACATCCATTGTAAATCCCAGAAGGTTACAATATTTATATATGAAGTATGTAAAGGTGATCAAAAGCATACATCTACTTAACTGACTTGCTGGGTGGAGAATCTAGAGACATATAATACTCTTACAAAAATTCAGGGAGGATTACAAAAATTAGCAGAGAGGCTATGTTTTGTTGCTGTTAAGGGTCCTGTTGTAATAGCTGTGGTTTGCTGCCGACTGTGGTCTGCTGCTAATGGAAGTCGGCAGTGCGTTCATCCCACCACCTGGCAGGGGAGCGAATGTGGCAATAGGTACTTGAATGGAGTTTGTTACGTAGGTGATGTCCTCATTACTACCGGGTGGTGGTTGTCCCAATCTTTCGCTATCATGTGCTGGTGTACCTCTTAGACGGCTACCAGTGGGTTGTGAAACAGCAATGTTTGTCGGAAACACACCCTGTGTGGTTGGTAATAAAGCTTCATTCTGTTGTAAGTGTTGAATGTTTGGCTGCTGTGGTCTCAGTTCCATATCACGCATTTGGGTGTTTGAGACTGAGCCGCCCTGCCCCGCTGGAAGAAGAGGGTAGTGCAGTCCTGGGGGGTTGAGGGATGCTGCCAGGAAGTGAGCCTGGAGGAGAGAGTCTTGTGCCGCTTTGGAGAGTGTGTTTGAAGAGGAGTGTTTGGAAGATGAAGATGCATCTACCGGACTGTCTGAAGAAGCTGCTCTTTGGTTGTGGTTGTCACTGACTCTGGTACTAAAAGATGAACTAGGATTCGCGTTTGGTAGCCTTTGTTGAATGCCCTCCCCAAGAGATGGTTGCACACCGTTTGGTAGCCTGTTGTCGTTCTCTGTGAGTGTCTGTCGTAGGCGGGTGTTGATTGCAATGTAGAACTCACGCTGGGAGGCTAACTCCATGATGCGGGATTGCATCCGGCTGTTCTCAGACTGCAGCTGGTGAAGATGTGCCAACATCATACCAGCTGAGAGGAGGGGAGGGGGGAGGGAAGGGGAGGGGGGAGGGAAAGGGAGGGGGGAGGGGAGGAGAGGCAGGGAGGGAAGCGGAGGGTAAGGGAACGGGAGGGGGAAGGGGGGAGGGAAGGGGAGTGGGGGAGGAAAGGGGGAGGGGAGGGAAGAGGAGGGGGGAGGGAAAGGGAGGGGAAGGGGTTAGCCAATCATAGCACTTAAGCTAAGATGACAATTGAGCCCCACCCACCCTGGAACTTAATCACAGGTTTGGGTTGGGTGAGGGTTACCAATCAATGCCCAAGGCAATCTCTCACCGTTGTTCTGACTGCCTGCCTGATCAACGATGAACTGTGCGGTTTGCTCCCACTGTCTCTCCAGTAGCTCGTGGAGGCTACGTGGAGGGAATCCCACACCCACAGCCGTTCTGGAGAAGGAAGCATGTGCATTGCATCTTGTGCTCAGATGGGGGAAAAAAGAGATGTTCCTCTAGCAACAAGTGGGGTACCTCTCTCCCTTCCTACACTACTCTAGCTCAGGATGTTCGTATCTTGCAAGATAGACGTGTTGCGTGCATGCAAGCAGGGTTAAGAAATCCGTCTGTTTGTCTATGTGTCAGTCATTGGCAGTTACAGGGAATCATCTTTTCATTCAGAGCAATGCAAATGGAACTTTAACAGCGCTTCTGTGCTTGCTAGATGGCAAAAAGCTTGCATTTTGTTGAGGATTTGAGAAAACTGACTATGGTAGCCCCAACAATGTCAGCATCATTATTCCAAATAAATCTGCATCCAGCCTTCTACAAACACTGCACTCTATTGGGCACCTCTTTTTAATAGTAACTGGAAGCGGCCTTATTCTCAGCTCCAAGATTGCTCACTTGCAGTACTACAATTAGTCGAAGGAAATGGAAATGGTATGGACACAAAAAGCCAGGATGCATAACCTCTAGGGCTTCTCCAAAGGGCTTTTTGAAACCTAGAAACCCTTCTTTGAGCCATAACATTGATCCCCGCACGCCCACCCTTAGTTACAAATGAGATCTGCGAGTGCATGGAGTTTAGGCCCTCAAACATATCCCATACCTGATGGACCACATTGCAATAGCTACTGTACAAGATCAGTTGCGAACCTATGCCTAAACAATACCTCATTATCAGGAACATAATTGCTTGCTGTACGTATATACTAACTTGTTGACAGAGCTCTGGTCTGAGCTAGTAGAGCCTCCCTGCCTCCGTGGTGGTACGACCTCCCTACCAGATGGTACAACCTCGTGCGACGATACCCGGGCACTAGTGATTGGAGAGAAGGGATGGGACTCACCCCGAGCGACATCTTCTGGCTTCTGTGACAAAGATGATGCTGGTTGTAAATGTAGGAGATCGGTTCTACTGCTCTCCGAAACTTCTACTTTGATCTTGCTCCCTGGCCCTGTGTGAGTGGACAGTGGGCTTCTAGCTGTGACAGAGGAGGGGCTAGTAACGTGGGGAGGAGCCGAGCGAGGTGGAATGTCACTGGCATTGGAAGGAGCGTCTGATGTTGTGCTTTCGTTTGAAGATGAGAACTTCCTTGCACGATGCTTACGCTTTTGTGGGGGGATTGGAGCATCTGTGGAGTATCGTTTTTGTGGTAGTTCACGATCCTTGACTCGTGATGGCCTGTGCTCCCGCTCTTTTATGAGGCCAGGGAAGGTGGAGGTGGTGGTGATTGGAGGAGGGAGGAGGGGAACAGTGGAGGAAGTGGGTTTATTGAACCTCTGTCGTATCTGCAAGAAGTGGAGTATCATCACAGCAAGCACATGGTACAGAGAAATTAATATGTCACATCAGCGATGTAGGGTAGAAATGTAGGGTTTTAGTGTGTGTGGATAAATCACTTACTATTTTCTTGTAGTGGGTGCTGCAATAGCCACAGTAGACAATGTTCCGTGAGTCCCGCTGCTCTTCCTCTTCACACAACAGGTGCTCCTTCTGTGCACTGTGAGGGTGTGAAGGTGAAGGTGTGAGGTATGCAGTCTATCTATATATGTGTGCGGGTGTGTGATTCTAACACCCACACAAAAGCATTAATTGGCAAAAGTATTCAACAAGTACTCAATAGGTTATCAAATTATGCCTCACTATTTAATCAAGTATAGGATGTGCATTGTGCTGCAAAATCAATTTAGTTGGGCGGTTCTTGGAAATAGTATATGATACTCAGTACCTTGCCTGTTATGGCTCAGTATATATTTATATGTGTCAAGTATGCTAGGAATGATAAGTGATTCCACTGCCTCCTCTCTGACATGCTTAGGTATGGATGGTGTTAATGGCCACTGATCTGTGCTAATGTGAAACATGTACATGTATAAACACTGGTGTCTAATACCATACAACTACCACTGCCATTATTAGCATTCCCCAATAATTCATAAGTTCCTGAAATTAGGTACTAATAAATTCATCATGGCTCGTTTCAAATGCCAAACACTTATGAATTCGTATCTGGCAAAAGCACTGATGAAGGCTCTGGGTGAGAGTTTGTAACATTGCAGCAGCAGCTGGTAAGAAAAAGCAGGTGAGGGAAGAAAATTGTAACATTCTTCTTCACTCGGCTTGCTTGCTTGCTCGTCCAACTTGTTTGCCAGCATTCGGCTTCGACAACTGTCTTGTTGGGTTTAGCAATCGTTAAAGCCTGTATACCGTGAGATAGCAACAACAGATGGACAAAAATTGCGTGCATGCATGTGTGGGGTAACAACACTTACCATGTGACGTGGAAGGCTAGTCTACAGCTGGACTTGTGACAGGCCATGCAGGCTCCATAGGTGGCCTGGGTTTCCATCCCTCTATCTTCACAGATATAGCAAGACTGGAAGGGGGGAGGGATAGGGAAGGGGGGAGGGGAGGGAGAGGGAAGAGGGGAGGGAGAGGGAAGGAGGGAAGGAGAAGGAAGCGGGGAGGGAGAGGAAAGGAGGGAGAGGGAAGGGAGAAATGGAGGGAGAGGAAAAGGGAGGGAGAGGGAAGAGGGGAGGGAGAGGGAAGGAGGGAAGGAGAAGGAAGCGGGGAGGGAGAGGAAAGGGAGAAGGGGGAGGGAGAGGGAAGAGAGAAATGGAGGGAGAGGAAAGGGAGAAGGGGAGGGAGAGGGAGGGGAGGGAGGGATGGGGACAAGAACTAGCCGTTTAGTGTCCTACCACCGCCAACATGTATTACTGTATACAAGATGTACCTTGGTGAATCTCTCTTTTGGCACTTTTGTGGTGATAATTGGCTCCATTCGTCGGTTGTTGCCAAATGTAACCTCAGGAATATACAGGGCACATACCACATGGGCCCATCCTGATGAAACATAATTACAGGGTTATCACTGATTGCTAACCATGCATGTACGCTAAATGCACACATACATCTATAGGCCTGCAACTCCAACCACAGGCAATTGCTCAAAGCCTTCCTTCATGATTGCTGGGTTCAAATCTCATTTGGGTTTAGCAAATGCACCATCCTGATAAAACGTTGTTGCCATTCCTCCCTTCTGTCCACTTATCAGACACTGACATCATTCACATGATAAATATCCTAGGCCACCCCTCTGCCATATTTGCATACTGCAACCAATCAAATACTGACACTGATGGTGGGAATGGCCTGGGAGCAAGGCTACTCCCCTTGAACAAGGCTAGTGTAAATTCCTTGTGCTCAGTATAAAACGGTCAATAGCTTACCTCCAGAGTCAGTTCTTTTTAATGCCCCCTCCTTCCTCGGACACAACTCACATTTCTGCAAGGATTGAGGCAGACAATCTCCACCATAAGCATCTCTCGGGATGTGTTACTCACAAATGGTCATTGCAGTGTGATTCCCATACGGTCTTACGATTCCTCAGCTTCCAAATTCCTCACACACACACATCACTTACCACTCTGGCTGCTCTCTCTTGGGACTCACATTTCCTACAAAACCACAGACCACTAGGAGCATTCACTATCCCGTAACAGGCTTGTGTGTGTGTGTGCGTTTGTGGATGTGTGCGTTTGTGTGTGGATGCGTGTGCGTGGATGCGTGTGCGTGTATGCGTGTGTTATGTGTGCAGGATGAAGCAAAACCATTGTTCATTCATCTATAAATCTGTTCTCTTGAATTTGGAAACAAACTGCCCATGCACACCCTAGTGCATAGAAGACTCAGTGTGCAGTGTCCTAGCATACCTCACCAGTCAGTATTCATATATACACTACTGCTGGTAACAATGATCCCCTTCAGCGGTATACACCCACATTGTCTAACTTTAATTTCACTGCTTGGGTTAGGAATACATCCCTCCCTTTCACCAACACACAACTGCACACCCACTGGTATCCCAGTAACTATCTCATAATGTGCACTTTTGTTACTCTCTAACAAAGTGAGTGCTATCTCCAAATGAGGCCCACCCACTAAGGGCACTCAACTTTGCCCTTTGATTTGAATGCCTTAGCTTCACGAGCAGCTGCGCCCATTTCAGAACGCAATCAACTACTTCTAACGCCAAATGGCACAACTTCAAAGCTTAAAGTGGCACTCAAAAGCTTATCAAACAAAGCTTAAACTTTGGGGTTGTACCCGAGGGTGTGGTTGACATCTCCGCGGGCTTTAATAATACTACGCCCAGTGTTTCTTCCCGAAACGTACCCTGATGAACAGTCACGTCACAGCCAGGGCTTGAACAACTGAATAGTGCATTTTCAGCCGTATCTTTGGACTCGCTACACACGCAACACGATTTGGCCATCTCCCTCCACTTCAAACTCACAGGAGGGGAAAAACGGAGAAAGTATGCGGAGATCTCCTACATAGAATACATAACATTACCGATAGTGTACGGTTCAATACAACGTGCCTCCGCTTTAGAGAAGACCGGAGAAGGACGAAAATACAGCCGCTTTTAGGCGTTTATGGCGCAGCTGAAAGGTCTGGAAGATAATAAGGAGATCTGTGAAATCTGAAAGTTCTTGAGTGATGTATCCAACGCCAGCAGGTGCTAGTAATTCGGGTGTCAGCATGGGCGAGCGAGTGAACTGTGACTTTCCTCCATTTTCCCGCGTGTTCGTCGTGTGTAGCAAAGCACACAAAGAGGACGATATCAGAACGGTATTTCAGCGGTTTGGAAACGTGGAGGACGTGTGGATGGTAAAAGATCGCATGACCAAGGAGAGCAAGGGAATTTGCTACATCAAGTACGACAAAGCTTCCTCCGCCGCTCTTGCCATTGAAGGGATGGATGGGAAGACGATCGGCAGTGAGCCCAAGCCAATCAAGGCTGGTGTTTGCAATTTACTTAGTTCTGCAAGATGTACCATTCTAATTAATGCCCCTCTGTGTTGTACTTGCATCCACCTCCCGATTTGGTATGCTCTAAGCCACTACCTTCCTTGGTCTAGGGGCTGAATAATGTCGTAATCTAACAGATGTTTCGATTGAAGGGTGCAGTACGTGCGAATCCATGAGCTATATGTGCAGTACGTTCAGTTCTTATCCAACATGTCCAAGTCCTGAAGTAGTTCCATAGTGACGTACATATTGGCCAGATGGAGTGGAACGAACCACTGCTTGGGCCTATATTGTACGATATAGTTGCTTTCACAGAACTAAGATTTTTCCACTGAAGGTACCTTCAGTGGCTATATATGTGCCTCAAGTTTGTGACCCCATAACTCACATTCCTACTGAGCCTATGTACATGGTAACCAAGGGAGGGTAATTACCATAGTAATAAAAGTGATCAGTGCCTTCTCAAGTGATGGGTGGTCCACTAAGAAAGCGCCTCACTCCTTCCCTCCCCACTCACAGGCCATGATAGCGTCTTCCAAGAATGCACCTGTCAAAACTGACTACAACGACGAGAGTGCAAGGACACGGCTATTTGTAGTATGCCCAAAGGAGTTTGGCGAAGATGAACTAAAGACAAAGTTTGAACAATTTGGTGACTACGACTATTGCAACATCATACGAGATAAGCACACGGGAGAAAGCAAAGGATTTGGGTATGTTAAGTTCCACAAGGCGTCCACGGCTGCTCTGGCGATGGAGAATTGTGATAAATCTCTCAAAGCAATCTTAGCTGAGCCAAAAGCGGCCAAGTTTGCACGTGAAGCAGCAGCTGCTGCTGTTGCCAAGGAGCAGCATCATCGCTACTCTCTTCGTGACTCATTCACTATGGGTAGCACTAGTCCAACACACAGCTCGGCCATGGATCTATTTTTCAACCAGGGCTACCAGAATTACGAATCAGGGATCAGTAACCGTCTTTTCGTCATTGTCTCTCCCTCTGTTACACAGGAGCAACTGTTTCGGCTCTTTGATCTCATCCCAGGGATGGAGTTTTGTGATCTCAAGCGGCACCACATGACTGGGGACTCTCGAGGCTTTGCCTACATCACATATGGCTCCATCACGGCAGCCATGTACTCCAAGGAGAAGCTAAACGGCTTTGAGTATCCCCCAGGTGCTAAATTAGTTGTAAAATATGCAGATGACCCCCCACCTCCCCGCTATGGCCCCCCGAGTCCAACTGTGGAGTCCATGTACCCATCTTACCACTCTTCTCCTCTCTCTCCTGTCCGATCACCAGCTAGGTCTCCCATGCGATCGCTCTCCCCTGTAAGACCCATTGTCAACAGGCAGCGTAGGCACTCCTTCAGCTCAGAGTTTGACGGTCGTGTTTTCTTCATATGTAACCCCCAACCACCGGCAGAACACATCCTTCGTGATATTTTTGGTCGTTTTGGCATCCTGACTGACGTTTGGGTTGTGAGGGGGAAGAACTATGGCTATGCCAAGTTCACCACCCGGGGTTCAGCTGAGGCTGCCATTACTGCCCTCCACGGAATGGAAGTGTATGGGGTAAAGCTGAAAGTCATGTTAGCCGATCCCCCGCCAGATGATGGATCACGAACCAAACGCCCTCGCATGTAATTCATTCACCTACTACCTTGTTTGAAAACTTTCAACTGTTAACGTTCGCATGACTGACACTCGACCGACTTATCGACTTGTGACCGACTACGTACCAACCCAGCATAACACGTATTTATGACTGCACTACTGACGACCTGAAAGGCAATGGACGACTACCGACCGTACAGCAACTTACGACAAGATGTGTAGCACCCGTGATCAACAACTACCTACTTGGGATTTGGGTTAGAATAGTTAGCACCCACTAAATTGTCATGTGATGTTTTTCTTTCACCAAAAGGATAATAGACGGTGTGTGCACACCGTGTACGTACCTCTGTAGTCTTGAAAACAGACTGTGTGTACCATTTTATGATTTTGGCCTTTGGATCAAGTTGTAACCACAGCCCTCTGCCTACGTGGGAGCTTGGGCATGCTGCATTACATGACGAGAGCCTGGGACCAAGGTTAGGTATATGAATCCTCCCAGAACAGCTTTTCCACTACAGTGGGGTAGTATCTGGGCATGTTGGGTGCAGAATCCTTTCTTTGTTGGCACTTCTCTGATACAATTGGAATGTTTCTTGCTTAGCAACCCAAACTACCGTATGGGATGTGACACTTAGGTTGCCATGGTTGTAGACGATCCGCATACCAAATGGATCCTTGGACTCTGCATGTGCTGCAATTGCTGGCATGCCCCTCATGTTCTAGTAACCCTAGTGTGATATAGTGCATCTCAATTCAGCTCTAGTGTTTATTCCATCTGCAGCCTGATTCTGTGTACCGTAAATTTCAGGTTGGTTGTCCAAAAAATTCGGAATGCAAAACTGCAAAAGTATCACATGACTTGAATCCACCAACAGAATCCAAGTTTGTCACGTGACAACGTGGATTCAAGTCGTGATATTTTGCAGTTTTGCATTCCAAGTTTGGACGGAGCAAGCAACCTGAAAAACACGGTATAGGATGAACAGTGCATATTTACTCCATTTCTAGCCTCGTTCCCAGGCCCATGGCCTGGGAACGAGGCTATTCCATTTCAAGTACCAGCTAGGGATTGAGGTTCACTTTTCCCTAGTGCATGCTTGTATTGGTATCACTTCAACTCAAAGTCTCCTGCTATACTCCCTGGTCTACAACAGTACTACAGTCAGAGCGCTGAGCCCTTCTGTCCTAGCATGGCCTCTAGGATGCACTCAAGACACTCGGCCACTGACTGGTTTGGGGCGCAGCATAGCGCTGGGATATAGCCTGGGGAGCAAGTGATAGAGAGAGAGAGAGAGAGATGCATGTCACAAATACTCCCAGAACTAAAGTGCTCAGATGCAAGGTACTTGTCATTCATAGTCTAAGTGGACCTATTGTCTACATGCTCCCCTTGTGATATCAGATCAAAAGGACCATTGTTTTTGTGGTGTCTAATAAATGGACTCAAACAGCTTTGCAGGTAAGAGCGAAATTGTTTATAACCTCTTGATACAGGAAACTTGCAACACACAAACGTACAGCACACTAGATGACAATTACGCAAACTTCCAACGTGGCTTGATAATTAATTCTGATCCCCTGGCAAGATGGAACAAGTGTGTCTCACCATCAGAGTCCCTTGCGTTGAGGTTGCCTCCCCTACGCACCAGCTCTTGTACCACCCTAACCATCCCAGAGCGAGCAGCAATGTGCAGTGGCCTGGGGGACACATGAGGAGAGGAATGCATTACAGGTTTGAGGACTTGGGGTGCTGTGGATTCAAGTGAAGTGGTAGCAAGTCCTTAGCCTTCATCCCAGGCCTTCTCACCCCAACGTTTGGAGTGAGAAGGCCTGGGAACGAGGCTAGTGGTAGCGAGTCCCAGGGGTAAGTCTTCGAAGAATAGAAGATATATTTACCTGACTACTAAGGTTTCAAAAACGAGATGAGACCTGGCATTAGCCTAAACATTCATCCTACACAGCAAATGACTCCAAAATAACCCCTCAGGCTAGACTAAGAGACCCGTTTAGATGAGAATGATGATCTGGTTTGGAACTGTATCAGACATACGTCTTGCCATCCGCATTGGTAGTATGAATGAGGTCGTCCCCACATTTCTCCAGAATGGCGAGGGCACAGTCCTCGTGTCCCTGGAGGCAAGAGAGGTGCAGTGCTGTGTTGCTGTTCTGGTCCATGTGGTCCACCTTCAGGTATTCCGAGGGGA